>MU278486.1:0-252282 GCA_022385745.1 Cubamyces sp. BRFM 1775 | reverse complement strand
GAGCTGTGGAGCGACGGGCGTGATGGACGACTGAGTGCAAAGTGTGAAGACGCCCGTCGCTCCTGGAGCAAAGACTTGGCTCTGATGCGCGCTCGTTCCTCCCGCGCTTCAGAGCGTGGATTACGCGCCGAGGGCCATCGACGGCGGGCATGGAAGGGTGATAGTGGACTGGTCGTCTACCGTGCTGAAGCTGCGCTACCCTGGGAGGTCGCGTGGGGGGCCATGTACCGCGACTCGGCGCGCGGGAGACGATCCCGTACCCACGTCTGGCGTTCAGTCCACATCTGACAGATCATCTCGCGGCGGATGCTAATGCCCGTTATGTTCGAGTCGTTGGGTCTGGGTATGCAGCTGCACATATGCGACGCGATCGGACAACATTCAGCACCCAGGCGGCGCTATAGTCGACGCCAGCAGCGGACGGGGTGCGTGCGCGCGCGCGCGAACCCTGCGCGACAGCGTTAAGCTCCGAGGTGCGGTTCGGTACGGCTTCGCCACCGCATCACCTCGCAATCGCCATCCCATGCCTCGGGCTCATGGTGTGCGCGGCGAGCTTGTCCTGGAAGGTATCTGCAGATTGTGAGCAAATCGCGACGCGGCGGGACAGAGATGTGATCGTCGGTACAGCAATGGCATACAACGATCCGTCTATATCCCGGCTCTCCATGCTCGCAGTCTTGAGGAAGACAGTTTGAACAGCTCGATCCATCAAACCTTCGAGCTTCCAAAGTTCACGCTGAAGTCAGCGGGAACCGGTAACACAGTTTCAATAGCGTCTCGGGTATGAGTTCGTATATGATTATTAGTCTGTGCACAGCTGACAATACGACATGTGGCTGTAGGGGTTCGCGGGCGTACTCCGGAGGGCCGCGTTCTGGTCGGCTGTTGCCCAAGTATGTTGTATTCCGGATGCGCTTGGGAACATTGCGAACCCACCTCCTGCAATCCACAGCAACCCATCGTTTGGTTGGTCTGTATGCAAATCACTACTGTACAGGCAACAAAGCTTTCTTTCGGCCGTCCTCACTGCTGGACATCGACGGGAAAACAATTGTATTGAGCCATGCAATCGAGGTGCGCGTATACCACTCGCACTAACCTTTCTTCCGTGGCAACGCCCCAACGTGCCCTCCCCCCAAGCGACTAGCAAACACTCATCGGACCATACCCCTGGGGACTCGCAATGATCCATCTACGAAAGGCCAGATACGGTATGCCAACCTGGGAATTCGCGGGGGAGTTGAAGCAGATTCCATGGCGATCGCGCTAGGAGATCAAACGGTGCTTACCAGCAAAACGAGTCCTCCGACACCGAATACACTCCAATACTCCCAACGTCGCCCTACTCGTTGCTCATCGTCATCCCCGCGCTCATCCACCTCCCGATTGTCCATTCCGACGTTCAGAGCCAATTCTGGACTCGAATGCGAGTTGATCGTCGAGCCGTAGTTGGAGCCATCGTGGCTGCAGGCAAGGGGTCGCGTCGGCGCAGCAACCTCTTCGAACCCACTCATCGTGCTGCCTCGAAGATCTACGATCGTCTCGGATGAGGCCGTATACGCATCCTGCGGCCTATGGGGCGATTGCAGGGCTCGACGATAGACTCCTAGGCCATCCGGCACGCAGGCATCTACGCGCTCTGCGCGCGTATATGGCATTATTGTACTGCTCGACTGGCCGCCCTCGCGCTCGGATTCGTCCAGCCCCACGCTCATCGTCGCTGTGCACCAGTCAGTACGGATACTCAAAGTGGCGCTGCGTACTGACCCGATTGTGCCTTCAAGACTACAGCACTCGAGTGCGTCAATGCCCCTGACTCCCGAAACAGTACGGGCTGATTCAAGACGAAGTCCGGCAAGCGAGGAGGACACGATAGAAGAGGGGTTGGGCCGTGAATATTCTCCGCAGCAAGCTCAGTGTATGGAGCTGGCTCCGGAGCAGGCGATAGGCGATGGGCAGAACAAGCGTCGTCAAGTTTGAGGTCGCCATCGGCCTCGAGGTCGTCATCAGGATAGAGGTCGTCGTCGGGCCTGAGGTCGTCGTCAGAGGTGGGATTGTTATGGAGACATGGCTGTGGGAGCTCAAGAGTATTGTTGACGTCTGCCAGGATGGCGTCCGGACAGATGGTATTCGATACCTCAACGATCCCGTCTTCAAAGATAGATGGTGGCTTGGGAGGAACCCAGACAAGCTCGTCCTTGCCCTTTGCATCCAGCATCCCATCCAGTGCGTCTGACCTCCCCCAGCATGCAACCGACTGCGCTGGTCCAATCTCTCGAGGCTGTCCGACAGCTGCTTCCTCATGATGGTCCAGTTCCACGTCGTGCGCGCCCTCCATCTCGCCCTCATGTTCGCTCAGGAGAGCATTCTGTTCATGATCAGGCCTCTTCTCGACGGGCCTCTTCTCCTGGGGTGTTCGTTGTGCCTTGGCCTTCGCTCGACGACTCTTGGGCTTGGATGTGGACTTGGACTTCTTCCGGCTGCAACGCTGTACAACCCGGGGTACAGGTGAGTTTGTCATTGATGAAATGCCGCCAAGTCGTCCCTTCGTGCGGGTGCTACGTCCTGCCGCAGCACTAGCGGTCTTGAGAACTCTCCGTGTCTCCAGTATTGTCATCAGTCTTCTCCCATGAGCCAAGTCTCGCTCGAGCTTTTCGAGACGTTGCTGGTGCCCCTCGTCGACTATGACAAGTTGATTTGTATGCGTACTATGCTCCCTCAAGTGCTGCCTCACGTACCTACGAGGTAGAACCGCATGTCGTGCTCCCTACGCAGTCTCAGCTCCAATTCGACCGCGTCGATGTAGTCACGTACGCCGTTGCCGTAGAACTCAACGAGGGCAGGGTCTAATCGTGCGACCTCGCTACACCTTTTCTGTGCATATACAGCCCGGAGCTGGTCCGCTCTACTTCCCGCCGCCTTATACTCATGGTAGCTCGCGTCCAGTTGGGGGAGGTGTACCGCGCAGCAGCGCTTTGAAGGATGTGCAACCGGAGTGAGGCATCTCTCGTAGTCGTTGCCGGACATGACAAGGGCCTGGCACAGTTGTGGATTCTTTGGCATTGCCTAGAGGATAGCCTGAGACACGGTGTCGTGATTGTTACGAAGGGAGCGTGCTAACGTGCGTGAATACTCCTCGTGCGTTGTTATATACCCAGGTGATGTGGCGGTGATACTCGGAACCCTAATAGCCTCGTAGTGACGACATTGAACATTGTACGTGCAAGCGCGCTATAGTACATGCACTGCTCCCTCGACTCGGAGACACTGGGTGGATGGGCGTGCTACATAGCTGCGATGCAATCCGAAAGCTGCTACACCGGGTTTCATACAAGTGTGACATTGACTCTCGGGGCTTTCTCGATCAGGTCTCCGCACAAGCCCGGCATCCCGTGGACTTTCACCAAGGTACACGAGCAAAACCCGACTCTCCGGTACATGTCCCCAGGCTCCGCTGGTCCTGCACTTGGCCAGTCGACAGGGTCTGCTAGGGTGACCAATAGACCGTCGAATCCTAGCCCGTAGGAGCTGCGGCTGATTGGGATTATCCACAGTCCATGGACTCTGTGCAATCAAAGTAACTGTTGACGCTGAGCTCAGCACCGGGCTCCTTTTGTCCGCGTCGGGGCAGCTGAATGGGTTCCAGTGCCACGATTGTTGTTGAATTGTGAAGATAGTCTGCGTGGACGCTCTGACTTCGGATCCGGAAGAGTACTGCGCGGAGGACGAGCGATGCCCCGTTGACTGGGCCGAAAGGAAGATTGTCGTTCTGGAGCAATACAGTGCACCTCACCACCTCCACGAACCTGGGAGATTCCTCACCGGAGTTGTAGCATAAGGATTGATAGACGGGACCATCGATGGACGCCCATGACCATGACGGCGTGCGATATCCTCGCGGACGGTGCAGGAGCGAGATCCCAGTGGGTACTTGGACCTCCCATAGAAGGTCGGCTGGGAGAGCGACGCGCCAAAGACCGGCGGGTAATCTGAGCCATCTGACCCGAATATGCGCGCAAACGAATCTGCCAGCCCAGAGAGGGCAATGAGCTTGTCTGACGGATTGGTGGGATACTAGAGAGCGCTCAGGCTATATAACTAGACTATACATGTAGTGCTCCCGGATACATTGGTGTAGGTCTCCACTACTATGTATGCAGCCACTTAAGATACCTCTAGAATGCGAAACAATTGCAAGTGTAATCGTGTCCATGCATACAGGGATCGTATAGTCATACATACTAAGGTCCATAGGAAAGATACTGCACATCACGTTCGGCGACAATCCGTGAGCATTACAACGGATCCAGGGTCTTCTGGGACTTGGTCGATAGATGGGAAAACAATGAATTCGTATACATGGATCGTGCATCCCAAGAAGTGTACAAACACAGAGTTCACGTGGGTGGCCTGGGGACAGACCTAGTTAGCAACGCTTAGATATGAACGCGACTGTTTGGTCCCATAGTGATAGTACTTACCAGCAAGGCGAAACCTATCAATATCTGACAGGCACTCAATGCAGGTCGTTCCTGAACGGCGAGTCGTTGCCTCTCCACGTCATTACTGCCGATAATCGTGTAGCGAGTCACAGGAGGGGTCTGAGGGAAATATGATCGTATGGGTACGTTTGTCGGTCGAGGCAAGAGGGGGTCGCTCGGCCTTGCTACGCGTGCAGCTGGGACCGGGTTTGGAGCGACGCGGACTTGTCCACTCTGTGAGAGGGATGGGTGCGAGCTTGTGTCGAGATCCCGCCATTGTGCCTCTTGCCATAACTGCTGCCTGATTGCATGCAAATGTCTCGCCTCCTCTGCACGCCTGGCCTCCTCTGCACGCCTGGCCTCCTCTGCACGCCTGGCTTCGCGTCTGGATTCCTCTGCACGCCTTGCTTCCTCTACGCGTTTAGCCTCTACAAGTCGTCTTGCTTCCTCTGCGCGTCTTACTTCCTCTGCGCGTCTTACTTCCTCTGCGCGTCTTACTTCCTCTGCGCGCACGGCTTCCCGAGCAATGCGAGCATCTTCACGGTGCTGATGTCTCGCTTGGTCCGCAACCAAGTGTATCTGACACCTCCGCAATTGCACAAGGATAGCCTCAGACTCTGTGCGCTTTGAACGGAGAGTGTTCTGCCATCGGACGTGTCCTTCGTCCGCTGAATGGATCATGTATTGGCTGGGATCATCCCTGGGGATTAGATGTAAACACTGGCGTTTGTCGATGAAGCCTCTTCGATGTTCTTCGCGGCCAGCTATCTCGGCATCGATTGCGGCAATGTACCGTATTCTCGCTTCAATAGCCTTGTCGACCGTCGACTTCTCCCAATTGGCAGCGAGGCTCCAGTCCGGCTCGGCAGCTACTTCGCGCTCTGCCCGCTCGGCCTCCTTCGACAAGTTCTTGTAGGCTAGGTAGAGAGCTGTGTGCTGGTTGCGGTGCTCTTTTCAGAGCTGGCGAGGACTTTCACCATACCCTCGACGAGGGCATTCGGACTCACTTCCGGCTGGGATCACCTGGCAGCGCTGGTCCGGAGCAATGATTGATACAGGCCGAGCTTCCTCTCGCAAGGATCGTTGGCGAGTCTTGGGTGCCATGATGTGGCGTACCTCCGAGAGCAGTATCGGCAGTTAGAGGAGTCGTCAAGTGTGCAGAGCCAACGCGATGGTAGCGTCCAGGAGGTAAGCTGGAGAAAACTTGTATTCGGTTCGCTGCATGAAATAGGAAACGCCCATACCTTCTAGAGCGTATTAGCGCGTGCGCCAGACGACCATGCCGGCTCATTGAGTACTGTAGATTGCCTAAATTCTAGTCTCCCGTAGGCAGGCGACCGATGTGTTGAGTGAGGGGAGGACGAGCACAACGGACCCTAGATTCCAAGATGGGACTTAGCTGCGTACTTGGATGCGGATTGCTCGGAAACACGGCCACAACTGCATGCAACATCTAGCGCTTATTAGTGCTAGTATGGTTGTACTTCGACATAAACACTTTTTGAGCAGTTCACGACCCGTACCGAAGGAAGCATGGTAGTAAGTAGATGAACGAAGTCCAGGTTCAAGTATGACTGGCCGCTGATAGATAATGAGCAGCGTTGCCAGTGATCTTATCTAATCTGATTAGTATCTTTGCGACCCGCCACGCGAACATCTGGACTCCATCATCTTGTTCATGCGCAGTGACGCAGAGCTTACAATGCATCCCTTCGTGTTGCTCAATTATGCCACCTTACGGCCGTAACAACGCAACGTCACCATTTGCACCCGCTGCCTGGGCGGATCCTTACGAGATGCAAGGTACTGATGTGTCTTTTGAGCCGCAAGTTTCAGGAGTCGAAGAGGCTAGGACTTGATCCCCGCCAACCTGGATTTCTGTCCAGGTGGTGGGCAGCAATTTTTACAATTGGTGAGCTCATGCGTAATTTGCATACTCGGTTAAAATTGCCTGAACAATGACATAGGGATGCCGCGAGCCATGGACGTATCTGTACACGAAATCCGATACCGACCGCGGGTCATATGGTCGTTCCATTCGGAGACCGCGACACTCCTGTACGTCAAAGGTGCTCTGAATTCCACAAGGCTGCATCTGAAGTACTCCGCCGACGGTCAACGCCTCTTTCTTAGGACGACATGCGCGGCGTTTCGTACCGGACGCATCTTCTTATCGTTCCATCTGAGTTGCCGGAAGCACCACCGTCCGGTCATTTTCCCCTCAGCTCACACGCTCGGGCCTGTGGCATTGTCCCTGCGGCCTTCGGGGTCGGTAATCAAGTCCGGTTCTTCTCCATCCAACAGGCCGCCTTCCGCGCCTGCACACGTCCATCGGATCCATTAGCGACGCGCATGATCGTCTCCACGGTTGATCCCCGCCAGGCCCCCATTCAGAAGATACTGCCACAACGCCACTATCTGCGCCGTGCCGGCGCCGGCGCCGCCTTGTGACCCGCGCTGCAGCCCCCGCGCATCCCCCGGGGTGGCCAGTGCCTGCCCGGTCTTCTAAACTGTACACCCACTGCTGCGCTATCCTTCGGCGGCGGAATCATTGCTGATGTCTGTTGGCGTGGTTGCGCTCGTCATAGGGAATGGATAAATACGAAGGGGCGACAGGCGTCCTGCACATCCACAATTTCCCCTCCGATATGTTCGTCTCGCGCGCCGAACACGTAGGCTCCCTGAAGCGACCCGTCGCCCTTCTCAAGAAGCGTGCCGAGTTCGAGGAAGGCCGATGTACAGCTAAGGAAATACAAGCATGTGAAGACGAGTGCATCGCGGCTGCCGTCCGCTTGCAGCTCGACCTCGGACTCACCACCATCACGGACGGCGAGTTTCGCAGGTAGGTGTTTTGCACTTCACGTACTACCTATACACTCATGACCTTGTGATGTCTGTAGAACCATGTTTTATGATGGTCTGTTCGACCGCATTAGCGGTATGAAGGTTGTCAAAGACCGTGAGTCACTTATACCAATTGACATCTTGACACGGCCATTCATGCCCTCTGCACAGCGCCCAAGTATTTGTTCCGGGTACGTTTCCGACGGGTGCAGACGATGCCAGACGTGGCCTTGACCATAATACGTCATCTCCAACCCCCAGACCTTCAACTTCGTTCGTTATATGCCGGTATCCCGTATTTGTATTGTACGTTCCCCGCTGGCGATCCCGTAACAACGCGCGTGTTCATGTGAATCCGCCCACAGGGGAAGTTGCAACGCCCTGGCCCTTTATATGGCGAAGCTTTTGACTTCCTTAAGAAGGTGGCGGGACCTGAGGTACGGCCTTTTGCAAGGAGTTAATGCGGCCGTTGACTTTTTTTCGCCGATCGAACACATCTGACCACACCCGATTTCATTGATTGTGGTAGAACGTCGGGAAGCTCAAAGTGACGATGGGTTCTCCCGAATGGTACCACTACCGCCACGGCAAGTACACTTACGAGCCGACTGCTTACAACAATGACGGCGCGTATTCCACAATGCTTTGAAAGATTGTCATGCTGAACTGACAGAAACCGATCTGCAGACGAGTATTTCGCCGATCTCATCAAGATATATCAGGCAGAATTCCAGGATCTCTACGCAAGGGGTTGTCGTACGTTCCATAGCTCGCAGATCAGTCCCGACCACTCAAAGTCATGTGTTGCAGGTCGCATTCAAATCGACGATCCAATCCTGACATGTTTCTGCGACGAGCAATTCCGTGCACTCATGGAAGAAGAAGGGGTTGATCCGGACACGCTCTTCGGCACATACGTTCGCGTCCTCAATGCATGCATCCAAGGCAAGCCTTCGGATCTCATCGTCGGCATCCATCTCTGTCGCGGCAACGTTCGGGTACGAACTTGATATACGCGATTGAACTCATCCGTCTAAGCTCACACATCCCATCGTAGCCTGATCGTCAACCATTCACCCATGGCCCGTACGACCGGATCGCGAAGAAGCTCTTCAACGACTTGCACTTCGATCGTTTCTATGTGAGCCTCGCGACGTCTCTGCAGATCCATTCCGTCTCAATGACAACGACATTGACCTGTTGCATTCAGCTAGAGTACGATACGAAGCTTGCGGGTACATTCGATCCTCTTCGGTACCTACCAGAGGGCAAGCACGTCGTTCTTGGCCTAGTCTCCACCAAAACCGCCGAGGTGCGCCCGTTTGCCCCCTGTCCCTGCCTGATTGTGGCGGCGGCTGATACTTGGGTCTTGTCTGAATGCAGCTGGAAGATCCGTGCGTGCTCCGCGGGCGTATCTTGGAGGCTGCGCAAGCGATTGCCCAAGGAGAGACCCCGCGGTGTATCGAGGAAGCTTTGAACCAGTACGTCTTTGGAAAGGCGCTCCCTTGTGCGATGTGGTGCTAATGTCGGTGATCTCCTTGTACCAGATTGTCTATCAGTCCGCAGTGCGGATTTGCGTCCCACGCGCGGGGCTTTGATATCATAACTCAAGAGGTGCGCCAAACCTTGCGTCGTCAACTGTTTCAACCAGCCTGATGGGTCCGTCGCAGGTCATGGTGAAGAAGCTAACGCTTGTCAAAGATGTGGCTTGTGCCGTGTGGGGACACGCATAATCATACGCAAGGCTCTACACACAGGTTATAGCACAGGTAAAGTACCGTGGACGTCCGTTTGTGAGGGAGTCGCGACCGCCGCGTATATGTATATGCAGCCATAATCTATCACTACTATTAGTACCAGTCCTTCTCGATCCAGCGCCACGCGCTCCCTCTTCCGTGGAAGACCCAGTCGTACTGCTGAGGGAGTTTCACTTCGACGCCCAAGTCCTCCGCGAAGGTCACGACCGTCGCCGGGTCCCGCAAGAACTGTTTCGCCACAAGTATGATATCGGCCTGGCCCTTATCCAGCACCTCCTGGGCCATCTTCCCCGTGGTGATGCCTCCTGCGACGCCGACGAGGATCCGATCACCAACGGCCTTCTTCACCTCCTCTGCGAGGTTGGCGTGGTATGCGGGCGCGGCGAACCTGAAGCTTTGGCGAGCATCCAGTCCTCCTGACGAGATGTCGACTAGGTCAACCCCGTGCTCAGCAACGAGGCCGGAGAGACGGGCCGTCTCTTCAACAGTCCATGACGGCTCGTTGGGCAAGACTTCCTCCAGCCAGTCCGTCGCGGACAGTCTAGTACGGGTAAGGGGTGAGTAACGGCGGCCGTGATGATCAATCATAACGACATTGACGTACTTGAGGAACAAGGGCATGCCTTCCGGAATGACTGCACGGATCGCGTCTGCCACCTCCAGCACAATGCGCGCGCGGTTCTCGAAGCTGCCTCCGTACTCGTCTGTGCGCTTGTTTGACACAGGGCTCAGGAACTGGTGCAACAGGTACCCATGCGCGCCATGGATCTGAATCACGTCCACGCCCGCGTCGACCGCCCTCTTCGCCGCCGCAGCCCACTGCCGCACGACGTCCTTGACCTCCTGCGTCGAGAGCTCCTTCGGCGTCGTGCCCTTCGGCTCAGCGTTCTGGCTCCCGTTCAGCCCCCACTTCTTCCACCCGTACTTCCCATAGTCCGGGACGTACGGCACGGGAGAAGGCGCGACCATTGCCTCCGGGGCCCCGCCCAGGGACGCAGGGACGACCGCGTGCCCGGCTACCCACATCGGGGCGACGGAGCCCTTGCGCCCGGCGTGCGAGAGCTGCACGCCGATCTTCTGGCCCTGGCTGTGTGCGAAGTCGACGAGCGCGCGGAGCGGCCCGACTTGCTCGTCCGACCAGAGTCCGCCGTCGCGTATGGTGATCTTGCCCGCCTGAGAGACGGCAGTGGCTTCCATAATAGTGAGCCCTGGCCCTCGCATAACGACTGATCCCACTGTGTAGACGATAAGCGACAGTGTTCATCCTCAGATAGGCTGGACTAGGTGGATGACGTACGTATCGCGGTGTGGAAGGGTGTTACGGTGCCGTTGTGGTCTGCAGAAGACAGCCCCATGGGAGCCACCTGCAATGCATGCGGCATCCCATATCAGTCACTTCATCGTCAATTGTGCAGGTAGAGGTTGCCGCATACGAAAAGGCGATTGTGAAACTCGAGGTCACGGATCTTGAGAGGCTGGAAGAGCGTCGGAAGGCTCTTGCCATCCTTTGGAGGCGCTGCCGTCCCAGCGATAGGTTCTTGCTTTGGAGTGAAGTATGGAACGCCAGAGGCTGCGGCAGAGATGAGTGCTTCCATGGTGTTGAGGGGTATCGAGCAAGCAGATGTGAGCTGTTGTTCAGAAGAATATGAGTCTGTACGCCTCCTTCCGATTTCGCGACTGTATCTTTCGTAGATTATATACCCCCCTCGTCCTCGCCCTCGGGCGGACTCAGGCCGCGATCGCACAATGCGCATGGCTCAATGCCGCGAAACTGGCATCGCATTGAGCCCCCACGTTCCAAGGGGAGGGCGATCCGATGAACTACAAGGCCAGGAGATGGGCGGCATGTAACGAGATGTCTGACCGCCCGCCAGGTGGAAGAGTTTCGAGCCGTGCGGGCGCATCAGCCTCTTCAGCACCCATGAGGTTAGTCGTTTGGGAGTTCTTCTGGGCAGACCATGCTAGCTTGCCGCTCGTCGGACGAGAGATGTCTTAGCTCTTGGCAGCGTAGGTTGCGATTCAGAGACTCGGACACGTCAACATGAAACTCGCCGAGTCTCTGAACTGGTGTACACACACCTTCGACTCGGTGTTCAATGTGGGCTGTCAAAACGTTACAACTACCGGCGATCATCCACATAAAGTCGAGTCCGGTCTACGTACTACCGATTTGACTGACTGAAACAACGAATTCCATTGACTGCTCCTATGCCAGGTGAGGTAATGTGCGCAGCTATTTCTTTCCGATGGTACAATCGAACGCAAGTGGGCGGCGAGATGATCTGAGATTCTGAATCACCGCCGGAGCTGTTCCGGTGTGTAACTTAGGGGCTGCTGCCGCGGCCATTGAGCGAGCATCGCACGGCTACTCACTTGGAGAACGCAGTCGTGCATGCCGGCCACTTGTCAGGAGCGCGCTACCTCCGGCCACCCCTCTTCCAAAGGGCGAACGTGGGCCAGGCGTCCGGGTCCGATGGCACCGCGTTCCCTTGACTATGGCGATTAGTCGCCACTGGATGGCCTAGGAACGACGCGAGTACCAGGCCTTTTACGCATGGGTTATAGACTGTTGCATTGGTCATGCCCCCCTATCTCAGAAGCCGACTGTGGAATACTCCTGGGGCTGACAACTGCACACTTCAGATGTCCTGAGAACTCTAGCAAGTATACGTACACGGTAGCCCTCACGCTAACTACTTCCACCGCAGCGCGCTCCCGCGCCCATGGAACACCCAATCCGACTGGTGCGGGCTCTTGACCTCGATCCCCAGGTCCTCTGCAAACGTGCGAGCCGCGGCCGGGTCCTTCAAGAACTGCGTCGCAGCGAGGATGACGTCCGCCTGACCCTTGTCGAGGATCTCCTGCGCATGTGTGCCCGTCTTGATGCCTCCGACCGCGCCGACGAGCACGCGCTGTCCATGGGCCTTTTTGATGGCCTCGGCGAAGTGCGCTTGGTATGCCGGCGCAGCGAACTCGATCTTCTGTCGGGAGTCGGCTCCGCCGGAGGTCACGTCGATGAGGTCGACACCGTGCTCAGCTACAAGGCCTGCGAGACGGACGGTGTCTTCTAGTCGCCAGGACGGCTCCTCTGGCGCGACCTTCTCGAGCCAATCCGTTGCTGAAGGTCTACAGGGGCCGCGAATGGGTCAGTCAGTTGCTACTGTGATCCGTCCGCATACATGGGCTGGCGTACCGTAGAAACAGTGGCATCGTGTCAGGAATAACCGCGCGTACTACGTCGACGACCTCGACAACGATTCGTACACGGTTCTCAAATGACCCGCCATACTCATCCGTACGCTTGTTCGTGACCGGGCTCAAGAACTCGTGCAGCAGGAACCCATGCGCGGCATGAATCTCAATCACGTCGATCCCAGCGTCGACCGCCCGCTTTGCAGCAGCCGCCCACTTGACGACCATCTCCTGGATCTCCTCCTTTGAGAGTTCTTTGGGCGGTATGGCGACGCTGTACCCATTAGACGCAGCACTGCCGTCCTCCTTCGGGTCCACGTTCCACTTCTCAGGCTGCTCTTCCTCGACGTACGGGATCGCAGAAGGCGCGACCAGATCCTCGGCGTGCCCGCCCGCCGCCTTCGGCACGACACCGCGCCCAGCGAGCCACACGGGCGAGAGGGAGCCTTTCCGCCCGGAGTGCGCGAGTTGGATACCAATCTTCTGGCCCTGACTGTGGGCGAACTCGACCAATGCGCGGAGCGGCCCGATTTGCTCGTCGGACCATAGACCGCAATCGTGCACGGTTATGCGGCCCTCCGGTGACACCGCGGTGGCTTCGATAAAGGTGAGTCCCGGGCCATGCAAGATGAACGATCCCACTGTTTCCTATGGTTAGACCCGCTATTCGGAGTGTACGTGCACGTACGGAGATACGTACACATCGCCGTATGGAAGGGCGTGACGCTGCCATCGTGGTTTCCGGAGATCATGCCCATGGGTGCTACCTGCAGGGTTGTCAGCGTATCTCATTCTGGAGAAACGATGTCGAAACACACGATGAGGCGGTTGTGCAGCTCAAGACCACGGATCTTGATGGGTTGGAAGAGTGAGGGGATCGACTTCCCGTCCTTTGGTGGGGCAGCGGTGCCAGCAGGGGGCTCCTGAGCAGGCGTCCAGAAGGACGTGTTCGGCGCAGGCTTCGCGACAAGTTCCACCATGTTGCTCGTTGACTTTGAGAATCTGTTAGTAGAGATAGTGCAGTGAACTATGCATCGTATGCATCTAGTGCCTCCTTATATTGTAGTCCGGGGGCGTGGCCAACAAAGCGATCGAAGGGTCCGCAGCTGCCTCGCCAGCGTTCACATTCCCGATAACGGGGGCATGCCATGGCTATGGTGTGCCGTCATCGAGCACAGGTCAAGGCGTGGACGGCGCGCCGCCACCGAGCAGGGCCAGCCGATAGCAGGAGGCGTACCATATCTACGGTGTGCCGTCGCCGGGCAGCGTCAGGCTAAGATCTGGACGGCGTACGGTCACCGAGCGTGTGCATCGTCGATGTACACTAGTCATTTGGGGCGTGTTGAAATGAAACACATTGCAGTCATTAAGGTGTACCATCAAACGTGGGATATGCTCATCTAAAATCCGCTGCCCTTCACTTTCTGGACAAGCAGTTCATGGCTATCTCTTGCCGCTTTGGCCCACTTGGCAGGAACATCCGCATCTTCCTTGGACATGTCTTCCTCGTAAAACACCTGTACATGAGTCAGCATACTGCGCGCAACAGTGAGACAGTGGACCCATGCCTCATACGACCACGGTCCTCTCCACCCGGTCTTGAGTACAGCCAAACAGACGTCAGCGACAGGAAGATAACCGCCCCAGCTTTCTTTGTCATCGCGGGGGCAGACAGCGTCCATATATGGCACTGGCCTCCACGCATTCGACCATGCATATAGGGGGCTGATTCCTTGCTCCTCAGCGCTCTTCTTGAGAGCGTCCGGCGTAACTTTACGCGAGCCGTCTGAGATTTGGAAGTAGAATATCTTCTCAGGCGGCAGCGTAGCCGACAGGGCCGACAATGAGGAAGCGAGCTGCGTGTTTGCGGAGTCTTGTGATGCGTTCTGAAGGAGACCATCGTCGGAGGTTGGATCGGCATAAGCACGAGCTGGTGCAAAGAAACGTGAGAGTGAACACCGTGTGGATTCAGTACACTTGAGTTTAAAGGTAATCGCTCTTGACATACCACAGATCTGGAACGTATCCAGGCACAGGCCGAAGTTGGGTCGGTCCACGCGCTTACACACTTCCCAGATATGTTCCCAAGTGTTCCTATAGCAGTATCACATCGTAAGCAACAAGTCGCAACAGTTTTGCTATACCTGGAGCTGACGCACACGTGAACACCCCATGCCCACATCTCATACGCGCTGTGGATCCGTCAGTCGTGCATATGGAGAGCTTGTTACGGAATCTCGCGCATACATTCGGATAGGCGGGTCTTGGGCGGCCGCTTCGTCTGCAAGCTGCCTCAAGTCGCGCGCAATGACATCATAATCACTGCTTGTCGACGGGTCAGGTGTGGACCCAACTTGCAACATTTGACAGTGCAATGCCTGAAATGACATTGGAGACCGGCATAGGCCACATTATTGCTGCGCGAACATACCTTGAGAACTCTGAACCACGCCGTCGCCCGTTCGAATCCTGTGGCTCTCTTCTTCGTGTCTTCGTAACCTTCGAATTGAGAGAACCTATGATGAAATGTTAGCACCACTCATAGACAAACATATCGGAGACGTACGGGTGTACCGCTAAGATTGAGATGCGAAGTTCTTCGCACAGCTTCCTGACGTTGTCGGCTGCCTGTAAGAGCTTGCCGAGGTCCCCATTGCCATGTTCGTCCAACTTTTGATACCCCGGGAATTCTTGCTCCGCGTACGCCTCAAGGTCCGGGAACGCCAATTCCACCTGACTGAATCCTGCTTGGGCGATTGCGCGGAGCTTGATAGGTAAAGTATGGGAAGGGTGCATTCCGGCCGAGTCGGTTGAATAGGCGAGCGCCGTCGTGATGTCGGACATGCTTGGGCGATAGATTGTATGCGCAGTTGAAAAGGAGAAAACGTGCAAGGTGGTGGTGAGGAGGAAAGCAGGAGAGGTGCTCTGTTGGTGGCATGGCTTCAGTAGTTTCGGTGCGAGCACATGACGTCATAGTGATAGAGTAGCTACTGAGTACTTGTTCTCCGCGTGCATCTGCTACTGTACAACTAGTACTTCGTCATGCTCGCAGATATGTAAGTGAACATGTCTGTGCACGTTTTGAGGTTGTACTTAGGAGAGTAGTCTAGCTCAAGTCAAATCGCTGCAAAAGACCTCAGCCTTAGCGCTTTTGCCGCTATACGCAATAGATTCAGAACGAGTCCGAGTCATCGCAATTGGGAACGTCGAATCACTATTCATTCCCATGATGTTACTTTCCCCACCTTGGCGGCAAGAGCCCCGCGCGCGGGGTTAACGTACTCGCTTGGAACGTGGCCTTCGACTCCAAGTTCTGGAGGATAATGTCTACTCCGACCCTGACGGAGGCAAAACCACAAAGCGGTGCAGCTTTGTTGGAGCCTGTTCGACTGATCGGGGCCGCAAGGGCTCGTCCATACTGAACGCTTCGCGGAAGCAAATACGGCGGCGCGCTGACCTACAAGTTGACGGTGTATCTCGGGTTATTGCAGCGAAGGCTGGGGGAACGTACCAGCAGAGGGAAGCTTGGCAATCTTGAAAGCCTGTTCTATCCCGGCGAGCGCCGCGATGGGGCATTGGGAGATTCGTCCATGGTCAAGTGACGATTGTGAGAGGTCGCAGATAGAGCGTACCGCCGGGCTTTCAACAAGCGTCCGGGAGCTATGACAGATGACCGCTGGAAGATGTCTCCCTCGAGAACCCGAGCGACAGTTCGAACGATGCCGTAGACGCGAGAAGTCGTGCGAGCGCGCGCGCGTGCGGCTGACAGAGCGTGTTCCTGGCTATCAAGCTGGAGTCGGACCCCGACCGATCGGGAGAACGCGGCAGTCTGGAGCAATCGCGAGAGTATTCGGAGCGATACTGAGTAACTTACGACACGAGCGGCTCGCAGCGGATCTGTGCGACTGTTGCTGAGGGTTGAGTGGCGTCCTGCCAGTAAGCAGAGTATGGCATGTGCACCGGCAAAGGCGCAGCTCAGGGGCATCTGAAAGGCTGGAGCTCGCGCGGGATAGAGTTCGCGTTGAACTTTGAGAAGAGAACGTCGGCAGATGAAAAATGCGGCAGTCGCGCAGTGTACGCGATGGCGGCATGCTGCACGTTACTGCTTCAGGCAGGAAGTAAGAACCTACATACCTCGCTCAGCCACACCGTCATCCCATCTAGGATGGAGGATGAGGAGCGGCATTAGCCAACCGCATGTGGCTGTATGAAAGATCGTGAGCGGGTGCCGTTGGAGCGAGATTGGAAGCCCCTGAGGGAGATCGCAAAATTGACGAGGCTCGAGAGACAGAGACCGATGGGCTAGGATCCGTCTTCTCTGCACGGCCGCCCGTGAACTGTAACCTTGCAAGTAATTTAGCTCATTTCCGATCCCGTTGTGTGAGAAAATAAGTCGGAATCCAACGCGAGGCTTGCCACGTAAAGAAACATGCGCACCGCAGCGTGCAGCATTGCCTTCTCGCGTGCGAGCAGCCACTCTATCCTTGGCTTCCTTTCTGCGGCTAGGAGGCATCGTGGCGGTCCCAAGTGGTTTTAGCGCAGCTAGGAGTCTTCCGAATGCGATTGGGATGATCGGCGACCTGTTCGCACCGCGGGAGGGCCGTCTGCGATACTAGGATGCGGTGAACACCGCAGGTGCGTGCAGTCAGATTCACCGTCATTGCCCGCACTACACCTCCCAGGGCGAACAAAGAGCCCACGCATCATCACATGCGACATCGTGAGAATTGGAAGGAACAACAATGGCAAGAAGAGTTTATAGTGGGCAGCTCCGCCTCTAGGAGCTCCTCAAAAGGCGCTACGGCATCACCAAGACGAACTCAGGAAACAGATTGATATAGCAGCTGTTACGGCGTACCTTTGGGCAGGTGCACGTAGTCGCTTGAAGATCCGTCCTTCTCAGTCAGAGACCTCAAGGGCGCCAGTAGCTATCGAGACGGGGGCGATTCAAAACTTGTATTGATCAGCTAAGGAGATAACTCACGCTTGCGTTAAGACCGCCGGGGCCTATTCATCAACGCCACGACTGTTGCGCTCCTGGCTGCAGTTGGGCGTTCCACAGGACGCCCGAGGCGGCGGCACGGCCGTCCACGACTGTGAATGACAGAACACGAGGCCGGTTCACGCTGTTGGAAGCGGCTGTCGCCCTCCCTACCTGCGCAGGCCGGCGTGGCCTTCGACGTCGATTGGACGTCCGCGCGACCAAACGCGTGTGCGGGCCAGAGATGGTGACCACGGACATCAAAATGAAAACCTGCAGGCAGCGTGAGTCAGATACCCATCCCATATGAGAGATCCTTCCATAAATTTGCTAGTTTCCTAGGATTGACCACAAGCACTGCGCCACTCGCCCTGCGGCCGCGCGATGGGATAGCCTGAGACGACTACAGCATGTACAGGCCATCCGCGACAGAGGCTTTGAAGGCGACTGAGGGCGTCAAGCGGCGTTTCCTGGGAAGACGGTCAAGGAACATTGGACCGGTCATGCGATACCCAATTCTCCGATCATGAGAAATCCGAACACCGAGAAGCGTTCACGCATCGCCTCGACTGCAAAAGACTCCCTCGGCGATTGGACTGACAAGGTCGGACAGCAGTGCGAACGCAACTTTGGGCTGTAGCTTTCCGGAATTGCGGCGCGGACCCGTCGCAGTCCTCCGATAGGCCATTCTTCGTCATCGGCCTGCGGAACTTGGAAGTGATTTGGCTGCACTAGCAGCACCTCCTGCAGCCGTCCTGAGACCTACGATGGCTGCAAGTCGTGAAGCGCTAAGTCAAAGACTAGGGTGCAGAGAAGTACGTAGGTAAGGCATGCGTAAAACGACATCCACCAATTGAGACCCTGGTAGCAGCCTGGTCGGAGTTTGGACGGGGTTTAAAATGGGTGGCACACCGGCACAAGGTAGTACAATCGCCTCAAGACTTCGCAGCTGTAGTAGTAGGCTAGTAGCTATAGAGTGGCACCTATTCTTCATGACACTTAACTCGTTTCTGCCACATGTCACGTCTGCTATCTATCTCTACCCAAAGGGGCGCAAGGTGAATACTCTAGTGTTGGTATGCTCTCGAAACATCATCAGCGCTACATCGAGTCTTACTATGTGCCAGCCGCACGAGATCCAGTTCCAGGCCCGGGCTGGTACGAACTACCTTCCTTTTCGATCGAGACGGCGATAGCATGGGCTGCGATAGCTCACATGTGTACACAGACTGCGGCTGGATACGAGTCTGACCTGGACTGATCGAGATAATCTGTTCATTGACGACCATGCCTCGCCTCGTACACGTTCCTGGGACGATAACCTCGGAGAGGCAATTCCACCCGTTTCATTTTGCGTTGTGGAAATCTACGTGTCTGCGAAATCGCGGATGACCTCAGAAACCCCCACTTCAGCAGCGTTCGCCCCCGTGGTCCGATACTCTCACCGCGCAAGTATAAGTATCTTTGTCCCCCTCAGCGCTCCTCTTTTGTTCGAACCGTCTTCCTACTTACTCTCAGGCTCCTTCCCCATCATCCTTTGTCCTCTGGCCTAATATGACCGAGTACGCCACCGACCCAGAGGCCATCCAAGAGTTCCTGACTGCTCGCGACCGGACAGCGAACTGGGTTACTGTTCACTCACAAGGCCTCAACTACATCTCCCCCTCTTCGCCACCGTCCATAATCAGCGACTCTGACGCGCCAAGTTATGGGCCAAGCGACTCAGACTCCGCAAGCACACATTCTGTGCCCCCACGTATGATCCTTCGCTATCCAGATGGTACCAACCTCCCCATCCCATCGAGCAGCGGATCTTCCCCAACGCACAGCAGGAGCAAGAGCAATAACACGTATGGACCACAATCCTCCTCCCGCCACACCCGGTCCCGATCTGGATCTCGTGCTGCTCCTGCGCCTGCGGACGTTCCTCCGGTTCCTCCAGCACGTTATGCGCAGACACTCTCGTATGCGACGGGATCGCGGTACGCTGCCTCTACTCGTCCTCACATCGAACCGCCCCGATCTCCAGAGAGCATCCGAGTTTTGCCGTCCCGGCAGGCTGAAGATGCCCAACCGCCACCTGGACGTGTTCCGGCGTCTAGCGCATCTCACCATTCACGGGGTGTTCCTGCAGCGCAGGGTATCTTCCAACCCCAGTCCCGACAACCCTCGATTCATCCGAGCCAACACCACGATAGAGTTCCTCCTCCCCTCGCAGATCCTCTGCATACGTCTAATCGCAGCGTCATCGCACCCACGCCGCGGCATCCGTCTACGACGGCCCAGACCCACCCATACCCTGCAGCCCCCGTCGGGATCGCGCAGTCGCAATCACAACCGGCCTCAGTATCGCAGAGCAGTGGTTCGCGATTCTACGAGCATGCGGGTATCGCATCAAGGGCTCCATCGCAACTTCCATACCAGTATTCACCCCCTGCGATTGTCTACGCACCCTCTTCCCGACACAAGGGATCGAATTACAATCCACCCGCCATCGTGTATTCGCCGTCTTCGCAGGGCCACCATCGCCGCCCAGGCGCGCCTGGAGGGATAACCTACAGTCGTTCTGATCCCTTACCGCATCCTTCCCAGTATTCACCTTTACAGACGAATGCTGGGAATACCCCTTTCCCCTCAGTACAAGGCTCGACATCGCACCATTCGCAACGGCACAGGAGCGCGCCTCCACAAGAGGATCGTGTGAGAAGCCGCGCAGCGAGCGCCGCCCGTGGTCGGCCACCGGCGCGAGAATACGACTTCGCACAGCCTCCGCGCTCCCGTACGCGCTCACCGACGCCATCGCTCAGCGCGAGCGACACTGCGAGCGACACCTCTGGCAGCACGTACTACGTCCTCCCCTCCCCAGGCCAAAAGGTCCAGATCATCGTGAGTTTCATTTCCTCAGGCTCTCGATCGCACGCAGGGCTGGGGGTTTGCTGCGCGATCTCCCACTGATCGTGCGCGGCCGCGTGTCGTTCATTTTCTCTGAGATGTGCGGAGATGAGCCGTATTCACCGTTCGTCCGCAGGTGCCGAACTCGTCCTCCGTGTACACGGCGTCAGGCAAGTCGCCACGCTCGCCTGGCTCCGGCTCCAGCTCGGGTAGCAGCCCCAAGAAGCCCTTCTTTCAGCGGCTCTTCAGCCGCGGCTCTGGCTCGGTGGACTCTCGTGGATCCAGCGGCCAGGGTAAGCGATTACAGCGCAGGCATACTGTCGGTGGTACTCACTTGCGTTCAAGCTCGCGCTCGGGGCGGTAGAGCACTCCCATCATGGCGGTAGGCGCCGTCGAACCAGTACGTCTTCCGCCTCACACCAGATTGCCGCGCATGCTCATCTCCGATGGATACCTAGGTCTTCTTCTCCATCGAACGCCTTGTCGAACATCTTTGCTATCCATGTCCTCTTCTCGCGATGGACGCCGACGCTCTCTGACTCGTTATCGTTCTCCACATCTCTTTCTAGCGCTATCGGCCTCCTCATCTGCATCTGCACCGCACGCTCGTTTAGCTCCTCGCCGCAATCTCCCACCTACCCCATCACGCACTTCTCATCATTCACGCATACGCATCCGGTACTGGGACATTGCCGCATCGACCGTCACCTACCCTCACTCACTCCTGTGATGCCACCTGTACGATTACGAACTTGTCACGACGCGCGTAACTGTACTACCTTAGAAGGACCAATGCTATTCGTAATGGTCAGTCGCTTGTCTGAGGCACGAGAACGCCCTGCTTGTATTGAAGCGGTGACCGTCGTTCGAACTCTTACGTATATAGCATGAAGGGAATGAGAGCGACCCCTACAACGTTGACATCTGCAACGCAATGAATCTCCAGACCCGGAGCCGAGAGAGCACACTGTGATACGGAAGGAAATTGAGACCCTTCGAACCCGTACATTTGACAGACGGCTGTTAACTTGCAAGTACCGCCACTGTGTATTGGCCTTCGTCCCAGTAAGCCTGAGTGAGGGGAGCTCCGAAGTACTATGTAGTAGGTACTGGAGCTGGGGATCGGCTGCTTGATGTTGATCTAATCTTATCACACTAACGGGCCCGGCAGTGCCCGACGGCCGCACTTGGACATCTGGCGTGTCTTCCACAAGTCGGCCAACAACCACGACCGGTCGCCGCGAAAAAAAATCTACGCCCACCTATGTCGTTTGACCTTCTTGCTCGCAGCACGAATTGGCTCGTCCTAACGCGATCATATGATTCATATCTCACCGAACGATTCTAGCCAGTACGATTGTATAAAATGGACATACTGCGATCTCCCGAAGTCCCCGAGCGCAGTTTACGTGAGTGAATGTCCTGACATCGGGCAAAAGCCTCGCTAACATACGACATGTGCAGATAGGAGTACTGTGTCTAGCTGTGCTCTACGCGCAGTGTTGCGCGGCGAACATGTGCTAACGTCCACGCGCCCTCTGTGATCACAGCTACCTAGGCGCGTGTGGAGAACAGACTTTGCCTTCGTACGAGGCGCCGTTTGAGGACGTCGCCCATGTCTTGCATCAAAGGATTGGCAGATCGACCACACTGTGGCTATGCATGTATCTATTGGACGTATTCCCTTGGCGCGACTGTATAGTCCATAGTTTCGCCTTACACGCCAGCTAAATCCGGGTGTTTCATTCAGGATCATGCCGATTAGTAGGTCATACCTTACCACTCCCTCGAAGTCAAATGCTGATGGATACGGACAGCCTCCTGCGCTCCTCCCTGCCCGGCGAGAAGTGACGCTGCATATCTGCGGTACGGCAAGCGGGAACGCATGTAAGCTGTATTGTCGGTTCATGTGCATACCCCACAGTTAGCGCCACATTATAGCGCTGCTCGCGATGTGCGTAGTCGCATTGTACGGCATGCGGTCCCAACCACGAGCGCCTAACAGCTGCAAGAATCCACGGTGCATCGCAGAAGCCAACTTCACGGGTTCCGTCCTGCTAGAGTTCGCGCAGACAGTAGAATCAATGGTTGATCTGCGCTTCCAGACAAGGTGTACGCTTCTGCTCATCGTTTCAGAGCTCGCCCGTATCACGGACTGCCCCAGCCTCGACAGGGAACTTTGACCACTCCGGTCTAAAGCCGCTTTCTCTATGGCCGTAGCTTGCCTAGCTGACACAGGAATCAGATATCAACCCTGAGGCGCTATGTGTCGTAGTAGAAGCTCTGCGAACCGACGTGTGGATCGGCTATCGAGAACCACATGTTTCGTAGGGGATAGTGTCCTGGTCACTACCCCGGTTTGGCCCAGATCGCGCAGGGCGCTGCGGGATAACAGCTCATATAACATCCCGAAGTTGCTCTGCAGACCGTGTCAACTATCTACCTCACTCTCCGCATCCCCATTCGGAGCCATGGCCGACAGCCTTGCGCAAGAGTACCAAGAGATTATCTCGGATGTGTATTACTTGTAGGTGTTCTCGTTTTGCTATTGCATTGTCTCTGACGCTCTCTCTGCTAGCACGGTGGACAATATCTGCGAGGTCGCAGGCATAGGTCAGCCAATACCAGCGCATAGTTGGGCCTCCGTTGACGGCGCTCTAGCTCTCCTGGCCTACGACTATCTACTCACCTTCTCAGGGGAAATCCAATTCGTATGGAGCCGAAAATTCTCCGGAGCAACCGTGGTGTTCGTCCTGAACCGATACGTGACACTATTCAGCAAAATCGTCCTCCCAATCAGTACATTCTGGTGGCCGAACCAAACAGATAAGGTGCGTAGAGAGGCTCTCGCCGGAATGGATCGTTCTGACTTCTACTTCAGAAGTCAGTTGTCCATGGTGGACTTCTCTCGTCTGTAAACGCTGATTGAGGACTGCAGCTGCACAGCGCCTGTCTTGGTGACCGAAATCTTCACGGTCGCGGTTGCATTCGTCGTTGCAGGTAAGGTTTTGATCGATACGCCGGCCTATTCGCTAACATCATTGAGTTAGCCTTCTCCGCCTTACGAGTATACGCAGTATGGAACAAAGACTGGAGAATATTTGTGCTCGTCTTCGCGGTAGCTATGGTCGTCCCGGTCACTAACATGGTAATCGTTCAATCCACTTTCAAGCTACTCATAGCTGAAAATGCTCAGTATCATTACATCCAATCTATCCCATCTGCGCTACCATGGCCCATCTACGGATGTGGAGAGGCAAGCTACCTCGATGAAACGCAGTGGTGGCGGTAAGTTGTTCCGCTTGTAGGTCGTACGTTTGACCCTCGGCGCTAAGTGTTGCTCACCCAGACGTGAGTACCAATCGACTCTGTGGCTGAGTCCCCTCATTCATCTGAGCTTGACAGTCTCGATTGTTACGCACACCTGTGCCATTGGCGCCGATCTCCTCGTCATTGTCCTCACCTGGATCAAAACGTATCAAATGAAGAAGGAAGCGAGTGTTCTAGGGTCCGGCGCGGCATTTTCGAGCCTCATATTTCGTGACGGTATGCTTGACTATTGAACAGTGGGCAACACCAAGCTGATCGCTCTCGTAACCGTGGAAGGTACACTTTACTTCGGGTAGCTACATGGCATGTTCTCTCATCATGTGCTGTACTGACATGTCGACCAGTACCATGCTCATCTTGAACGTCGCCCATTTGGTCGTACTCCAAAGTACCGACGTACGTCCATCTTCTGGTTGACGAAGAGAATCATTTATGCTAATGATACCATAGACTCTCGATCCATTACCGATCTTCGTTGACGTGTGAGTTGATGTACGCCGTCCCCGCCGATCTCCTCTGACTTAGCAGCCCTAGTTTCACGAGTATCCTCATCTCTCGCTTTATGCTAAACCTCCGTCAAGTAGCAGGACGAGGAAGTGACGATCTCTCATCCGCCTCGATGATCCAAGGAACCTCGCGATTTTCCTCCGTTCGCTTCGCTGCCGACATTGTTGGTGACTTGGGCGCACCTCTGGAATATCGGGGTTTGGGTGATCCCACCTCCGCAGATAACAATGACGTGTCGGAGTTGTTTACGGGTAGCTCATCTGCTGAAAGTCAGACAGAAGTGATTGGGGACTCGCTGTCGATTGTCACCAGGCATAGCACCCCGCCGACGCCGTACGTTAAGCTTACTCATCGCTGTCTCTGTTGACTGATAGTGGGTCATCTCCAGTGTATCCCGCGCATGAGCACAGATTCCAGTTCGGTACAGCCCCCTCTTCTTCAAGTTCATTCCTGTGCATCTGCTGCTTAGGAAGCCCCTGTAGTCGCCGTGTAGCGCGCTCATTCCGCATCACTGAGCGAAGCAGGCTGATGTGCTGTAGCGGCTTCAAAAAGTGTTGTACAAAGTGCTACGACATATTTGTTACTGGTCAATCGACTCTGTAACATCATCACCATATCATCCGGGATGTATTGTTGCGGCGATTTGCTGTTCGGCATTAACCCCATCACCGCTATTGTTATCCTCCCTCTCCTCCGGAACTCATGGGAACATAGTGGTTCAACGGTCCGCTTAGGCGCCTTCTGCAGCAGTCAGCCGCACTCTTCTCGCGCCAGTTAGTCCTCGTATTCCCATGGTACATTGCCTGCAGCCTCACATCTCGACCCGAAGCGCAGTACTCTTGATGGCATCAGCGTTTCGTTACAAAGCCTCCTCAAGAACCAGATGATAGCAGTTCTCCCTAGAGCGTGCACAGCCCTAATGTTGGCTCAACATCCGCGACTTTGACGGCTGTGCAGACAATCTTCGGGCGAGACGCGTTTGCAACGTTGCGTGGCGTTTTAGTTCGGCCCCACTTCATGTCGGTTGGCGCTAGGAACTACACCCAACTCCGCCAAAATCAAAGCAGCTGTTCATTACTGCGGTTTTGGGAAGATCGTCCCTGTTCTCCTCATCGCTTTCCAGGCGTGCGACCTTTGCTAGACCTCCCGTGAGCGCCTCAGCGTGGTTGGACACGACGGCGAAGACCCTTTATAAGTCCAGCTAACTCTTCAAAGCAAATATGCAAGAGACAACGGTACACCTGCGATCAAATTTCGGCTCCAGCTGCCAGAATCCTGCATTATGTCCAACAACGATGATCAAGACAACCAGCAGTTGGTAGCAGCTCTCGATCTTTTGTGAGTACTACTACTGGCCCTACCTCCCACCAGCTGTTCCGTCCTGATCCAAAACGTATCCACCTCTTTTCTAGTACGACCAGTAACATCTGCGAGGTTGTCGGCCTCGGTAAATTCAGGCCCGGATAATAGGCATATACGCTACTGACTGTTCTGCAGCTTTACTCACATACGACCACCTTCTCACCCTATCTGGGGAGATCCAGTTCGTCTGGGGTCGAAAATTCTCGGGCGCGACAGTCGTCTTCATGTTGAATCGCTATGTGACGCTGTTCGGCAAGATCGTCCTTCCTATCAGCACATTCTGGTGGCCTAACCAGACAGACGATGTATGACGCCCCTGCATCCTCCTGCGAAGCCTAGCATTCTAACATCGGTCTGTAGAGGTATTAACGCCGCAACTTGTCGTTGCGAGCCGCAGACTAACAACCCCTTCAAGTTGCAGGGGGCCGATTATCTTGACGGAGATGTTCTCGGTGATAGTCTACTTCATAGTGGCGAGTACGTAAGACAGTCCTGTTCTTGACTCCGTCGTCGCGCTGACATCTACCAGTATTTTCAACACTGCGTGTGTACGCCATTTGGAACAAAGACTGGAGGCCTGCACTTGCCGTGTTGCTCGTAGGACTATGTGTCCCCGTCGCCAATATGGTACGCTTTCGTCCGTGTCGATGATCACTTCTATCAGCTAACGTCTTTCAGTATCATTACATCCCTTCCGTTCCCGGGGCTTTTACCTGGCCATTATATGGCTGTGGCGAGGCTACACCATTATCCGACGTGCAGTTAGCCGAGTATGAGTCACCCTTGCACACAGTTTCCACGATGTAGACTAACCTAGACCCTTTCCCTTTAGCAGTGAGCGCAGTTGAACTACACCTATCAGGGGAAAGTACTCACAGCGGTTGCGGCCGTAGTCGCTATAGTCATTCACAGCTGCGCAATTGCTGCGGACCTTCTGGTCCTCATCCTGACCTGGGTTAAGACATACCAGATAAAGAAATTAGCGAGCATCTTGGAAGCAGACGCATCATTCTCAACGCTGATTTTACGGGATGGTACGCTCGCATATATCGGTCATTAACTGGGTAGCGGCTCACATTTCGACTCGCCCTCAGGTAGTTTATACTTTGGGTGATTATCCTTCTCCCCCACCCCGCCAGCATATCGACTGATGCGGACAAACTACAGCGCACTCCTCGTCTTAAACGTCGTAGACTTGATTATCTTACAAAGCAACGTGGTGAGGTCAATCTCTAGCTGGGAATAACGATATCTTCTGATGTTTCGTGACCAGCTCTTTGATCCCCTACCCGTGTTCATCGACGTGTATGTATCAATTCACACCTTCAACTACACATTGAACTGCGAATTATTGACCCGAGTTGCTCCGCGCAGGCTCACATGCATTCTAATCTCTCGATTCATGCTGAACCTCCGGCAAATAGCGGGAAGAGGGAGCGACCTACCGTCGGCCTCGCAATTGCAGGCTACTTCCCGATTCTCGTCCGCGTGGTTCTCCCCTGATGTTGTAGGAGATCTGGGAGCTTCTCTAAGCCACGCAGGGTTTGAGGACGAAACAGACGAGTATCTCCCTGCAGACGAGGCGGGCACCGCATCCTGCGACATGACTGACGTTTCGGATTCGGTCGAAGACGGTAGATACTCTGAGTCCGCGATAGTAGGGCCTGCAGGGCAAGAGCCGTCAAGTGACAGGCCTAGGAGCTCGACATGCGTATCCGACGGGGCACTGGTAGTCCTATCAACTTAGTCATCATGGATTCTATACATTATTGATGTATTGTATAGTCTTTCCTCGATCGGGCTATAATGCGAAGTCTTGACTACTTACCCTCGTTTAAACTTACATAAGCATCTGCTTATAGTCTGTTACCTCAGGTCTATCGATCCGCGCGTCATGGCTTCACCACGAAGACTGACTTGCTCTCAACCTCCATGACCACTACAATTAGCTTCCTCTTCGCACGATAGATTGAATCTCAAGATGCATAGGCTAGGAGGTGTCGGAATCGCGGCTTTCGACCGTCAGCAGCAATCTCAACGCTCTTTCGCTGAGCTTTCCAACGAGATCTCCCAGGCGCAAGTCGACCTCCTCCATGCGCAGCTGGCCCAGTTTCGTAGCGCTCTCGCGCATTACGCTTCTACACATCGAGATCGTATCCGTAAAGAACCCTCTTTCCGGCATGCCTTCCAACAGATGTGTACCACGATCGGCGTGGACCCCCTCGCAGGACCTCGCAAGGGTGGCTGGTGGGCCGAGATGCTGGGGCTGGGCGACTGGCAGTATGAGCTCGGGGTCCAGATTGTTGATGTTTGCGTCAGCACTCGCGAGAGGAACGGAGGCCTCATCGAGATGGGGGAGCTCATTCGGTTGGTGAGCAAACTCAGAGGCGTGGGTGGGGATGTGATAACGGAGGACGATGTGATGAGGAGCATCAAGACTCTGAAGCCGCTCAATGCTGGCTACGAAGTCATCGACGTGGGCGGCGGGAAGAAGATGGTGAGGAGTGTCCCCAAAGAGCTCGACGCAGACCAGGCGGTCGTTCTCGCCATAGCGCAAGAAGATGGGGGTCGCGTCTCGGAGTCTGCACTCATGGCCCGACGAGGATGGACACAGGAGAGGGCTCGTGCTGCTCTTGCCAACATGTTGCTACGCGACGGCCTCTGCTGGTTGGATGAACAGGACGAGCTCTATGGGGTCTCATATTGGGTACCGTCGGCCATGCGGTGGGATGAGTAGGCGCGTGAACGCGTTAGGTGAGATTAGAATACGCCCATCTTGCGGCACGCTGACTGAACCGTCCTTTTAGACTGCGGATGTATAACAAATGGTGTATACTGTGTATCAATATCTCATTGGTTCTTTCTCGCAGCGTCCGTATGATAGAATCCAGGTACGCGGTGGACCAGCGTCACTGACGAGGTATCCTGTGCAAATCCACATGGCGGGGCGAATTGCCCATGACTTTTGTATGTAAAACCGCCATATCTACGAACGTGGCGTGATCGCAGCTGGAGTCGACTGCATGCTCACGCCCACAACATCACCGCAGCGTCTGTAAATCCCCGTGGAGGATGACAAGTTGCGACTCATTCCGTCTTGGCCGATAGCATCGCCTTGGCCAAAGATATATCATATCAGCATTGCAGGGTCCTACTGTTGATACAACCCCGTTGACTTGCATGCCTAGGAGCGAACGAAGAAATGGCCCACTTCATGAACTTCGTGGTCGGTCGCCTCTGGCGTCATGCTTCGCAGCCATTCATGCGACCATACGAAGGACAAGGCAACGTGTATAGATGGGGACTTATCACCTATCAAGATTTCCTCGATGCCCTCGGAGCGGCGACTGAGTATTGGACGAGGACTCTCGCTTTGGAGGGACGCAAGCAGGGTGAGACTATTGGGATGTGGTACGTTGGACCCCTACAGGTAGACAGATGCTGCTGTGAATTGACCTTGTCCAGGCTGCAGGGTTCGCACTGGAGTGACCTGGCACACATCTACGCGGTCGCTGCAGCTGGCTTCATACCCGAGGTTTTTGGTACCCCTTTCACGGCCACGTTCGTTCAGGATCTCTTGGATACCCACAGCGCCCACATCCTTATCTATCACGAAGCCTTCGAAACGCTGCTGCCCCAGGTCAAATGGCAGCAGAATACGATCAAGCTTCCGAAGTTCGCCGAATTGTCCTCCGCGAGCGTGCACTTGAGCTCCTTTCCTGAAGTAAGCGCAGACGACGTCGCGGTGATCTTCCACACGAGCGGAACAACTGGCGGTCGGCCCAAACCTGTACCACAGACACACAAGTGGCTTGTCTCGGAGGGTGAGGTCACCTGGAAGTGCGTGATACAGAGGCATCCCGAAGGGCGGCAGCACGTCTTCAACAATATCGGGAGTTTCGCATCCATCGGCGCTGCCTCATGTATGGTGTTCCTCCCGTTCGATGTGATAGTTCTAAGTGGTTCGCAGGTGTCACTTTCATGGCCTGGTCGGGCGCATGCCTCACGCAGAGTGCCGGTCGGGAGATCACCGCAGAGGAGTTCCTGGCCATGGTGCAGCAGTGTGGATTGAACTTCCTCTTGCAGTACGCCCCCTGGCTTGCGAAGCTTCTCGCCATCGCCCGACAGCGACCTGAGATCTTGAATGCTCTCCGAGGACTGCGACAGATTGCATATACGGGCGCCGCGCTTAACCCCGCGGACGAACGATGGGCCTTGGAACAAGGGATCCCATTGACTGTACGCCGTTTCCTCGTGTGCTCAGTTCGGGAAAGACTCATGCTGCTCCACGACATAGCCCATGTACGCAAACACTGAATGTGGTGAGTCGATAAGTGGAAGACATGTGCTAGGCTAGGCTCACTTCTATCTAAGGACCGCTGATGGTCGCGAGCCTCGACTCGGGCGAGCCCTACCTGAGACTTGCCTCAGAAGTCAAGTGCGAACTGATCCCCGTCGGTCTCGAAGACGGCAACAAACCCTCCCCGTCCACCGAGGCGCCACTCCAATTGTACGAGTTCTTCGTTTCCTCGGAGTCCAAGACATGCCCGCATCCTTCGGTGTGTAACCGCCCTGACGGTCACGTTACTGGAGACCTCTTCGAAGAAGTCAAGCCAGGCTGTTATGTCTTCCGTAAGAGGCTGTCTCACGCGACGTCCCCTCTGACGCTGTGTTGCTCACATGTCATTTGACAGGCGGAAGAAGCGATGATTGGATCCGGACAGGTGGTAACCCGGCGTTCTGCGACACCAAGTAAGCTCTACGGTTTGAGTTCGAATTGCGCCCTTCTGACGAGGTCTCATCACCCCGCGCTCCAGAGCGATCGAGGAGAACACCATGAAGACATGCGGAGACATCGTGCACAACTGCGTCGTAGTAGGCCATCAGCGCATCTGCCCCGTATTGGTCGTCGAACCAGAACCATCACTCGACATCTCCACGCCAGAAGCGAAGCTGGCCCTGAAGCAAACTATCGTTGCGCGCACAGCACCATTCAATGAGAGGTTGTTCGCCCACGAGCGAATCACCGCGCCAGAATGCATTCTACTCGTACCAGGAGGCTCTCTTCCCCGGACATCGGTGAGTCCCATCAGTGCGTACACAGCGGCTCTTGTCTGACACACGTCTGAAGGAGAAGGGAAATGTTAGGTATGTCTTTCGATTTTGCATTCCGAGACATGGATGCTAACGACAGGGGTTACAGGAGGAAAGCCACAGAAGAGCACTTTAGGACCGAGATTGAGCATATCTACAAAGCGCTGGCTTGAAGTATACATCCTCTCCCTACAGGTGTAACTAAAGTACTAGCTCTTTCGAGGCGGGAACTCTGAGATTTTGTTAAATGCATGCAGATATCCACAGCGTGAACGTCAGCAGGGACCCCGTATACGAAGATGCAGAGGGTCGACATAGGCTACCCAGTAGTAGCAGTACTGCAGCGCGCTGCTTTTCCGCAACATCCGCAGCGTCCATAGCCTGCGGCTGAAAGCGACGGAGCAGTCATGTCGCTGCAGTACTGTGCTGCAGCTATGCGGTAACGAAGCATCAGAACGCAATGAGATCTCTCTTGACATGGTATAAGAGCCAGGCTTACCTCGCATACGTTCTTCGACTCACTTCTCATCCTACAACTCGACCGACGTTTACCAACATTCATAGCAATTACTATGATCGTTGATCATAAAAGGGGATCTCAGGACAGTACGCGCGTCAGTTCCAGTACTCTCGCAACCAAGCGCGGTACTCGGGGACCAAAGTCGAGGGAGAGCGAGGCATCTGTGGCAACCTCCAGGGCTTCGGTGCACACCATCAACCCGGGTACTCGAGAGGGCGCCTGGTCATCTGCACGCCCCGTCGCGCCGCGGAGGGCAAACAACTATACCCCGCCAGTAGTCATACAGATTCCTTTGAGGGCAATTAGCGCGGTCGGGCAAGGTTAGACAGCGATCATCCGCCTGTCTGTGGGCATCTGATTGATACTGGAATAGTCAATGGTAATGGCTTCGACGGCTGGTTCGTCCTGTTCCGCGGCAACTGGATGCCTACAAACCACGGATCAGTGAAAACGATTCCGGGAACAGGACGCGCGATCGCTCAACCCATGCCGCGCGTCGGTGTGAACCAACAGGATGTGCCTCGCGCATCGCCATGGCCCCCGCGCGCTGACAAAGGTCTGGATATCTTGGGTGCAATCATTCGGGTTGTCGTCGTAAGTTCCCGGAGATTGTTACGTTACTGGACCAACATCACTGACTCACCTCGTTTTACGCTCTTAGGTGTCCATCGTCGTCGGCCTCGGCCTATGGATGTGGGCAGTGCCGACGTCTAGAGTCTTGCCCATCCTAGTATGGGACTTATTGCGAGACTCGTGTCTCGTCATGCTAGCTCTTGCGCGGTGAGCTATATCGGCTTAAACACGCGATTCAGGTTGCTCATTCATGAGTGTCCTGACAGTATGATGCGGAGCTTGGCCAGCGCAGCATTGATGGCGGCCAGGGTCGTTATGCCTGTCGTTCGGTGGCTGGTGATCTGTTGCATTCATTTGCTTGCATCTCTGTGGACAGCCTTCTCCAGTTTCGTACAGGGAGCATAGGATATGAGATACGAGAGACTGCTCAGCCCGGCTTGATTGTTGGCATGTTCGTTGTTGAGTCTCGTATGACGTCTTCTTGCGATATCTGTATATCCGATTCAACTGGTTGAACGAAAAGATTTCCGAATTCACCATGATAGCAAAGAACCTGGAGCATTGACATCGCCCGGTAATATCAATCGCTTGACAGAACTGAGAGAGATGCTGCCATTGCTCTAATACGAGCAAGGAGTATAACGATTACCCATTACAACCTGGCTACGGACAGCAGTGCACTTACCCAAGGTCCGGACGTGCACCCAGCACCTTCCAGTGTATTCATGCTACTGCGGCGACGTCATGAGGAATAAAGTGATTCGTCCTTGCCTGCAGGTCATGCACGTCAGATTCAATGATTCTATGCCGGCAAGCAAGGCATCTTTGGCGATATGAGAGGCCACTTATGACGTCCACGATCACGACCATCGCATCGACGACGTCGTCAATGGGGAGCACCAAGATTAACCACTGTAAGAATACTGCGAGTCAAATTCGTGAGCGAGCCATCTCCACTTGATGGCATAGTGACCTCAACGTACTATGCAATCTGACGGGGCGCCGCGGAATAACAAGAACAGATGTACAGCGAAGCTGTTCATGATCCCAGTGGTCCCAGTCATCCAAGCCACGTTAGTCGCCGGCAACACGTTGCGCGACACCGATTTGGCGTCCGTGATGGTCGTGCGACCATGTCGAGCTTACGCGCTCGGCATCTTGAGAGCTTAAGCTCTCTTCGCCTCGTCAACGTGTGCGGCCACTCATGGTCTTCGGGTTGGATCGAGCTTCGTGCACATCATGAACTCCTTCCACTCGCGCCTAGCACGATTAGGACTTGGCCACAATGCGTCGAGTACAGCCGGTGGCTCTATACGTAAGGAGGAATGTGGTGTGGGGGATCAGATGACGGTAGCGTGCCCGTGTCGGAGACACACTGCAATCATGCGATCGCGGATTCCTGAAGCCCGCTTCGCAAGGGCAGCCTTAAGTGCGCGTAAGACGAGCGTTGACATCGTTATGGGCATATGGTTCCTGGGTCGGCCGAAGCGCAAGAATGGGCGTCTGTGCGGGTACGATGCGAGGGTGTGGGGTCGGACGCGCTTGTTCAGGATGACGCTTCCCCGAATGCACCCGTCCTCGCCTGCTGCGATGCGAGATGGACGGGGAGATGCATGCTGCAGCTATGCGAGCCGAACTTTGCAAGGCGGAGAGTATCGCATCGCACATGTAAGTTGACAGGGAGTACCTGGAGCGGTGTACAGCTCGGCGTCTTCCCAAGGTTCGGCGGCATTGCAGGGGAACATGGATGACTGGTGGACATTAGCCACAGATCGCGGTCCAGAGCGGAGGCCGAGACAGGCGCAGCGCTTCGCTACGCTGCCCTGCGGCTGCGCAGACGCGGGGAGCGTTGGAACAGTCGATCGTGCGAGAACTTGGAAGACGTCAGAGCCCGTGCGGGGGAATGCGGGGACACGCTCGCCAGGGCTTCTGTGGGGATTCGTCCATCAGGCCGCTCCTGCACAGGCGACATGACGTGGACGGCGAACTCGAAGTGAGCAGGCGTGCAAGAACGCCTTGGGGACGCACCACGATGGAGTCAGCTGTGGCCGTGGTGGGCAGAGGGAAGGTGGAAATTCCCATAGCGAGTGGGTCGATATGAACTCGCATGGCCCGCAGCCGCGAGGCGATAATCTGGGAAGACACGGTGAGCGAGTGCGCGGTGCCTGGCCACCTGCTGACTTACAGGGAGCGCACAGGCCGCGCGAGCGGTGGGTGCGTGTGGGCGTGTCGCGAGCGAGAAGATTCCGATCCGGAGACTCGCTGGGAACGGGCTATGCGCTGCGAACGAGCACGCTGACTTCATGCCGAACTCCGTTCATTCCCCATACAGTCCTTCTGCGCAACATGAATACCATGAATACCACGATATATTAGGCACCCGTTCCGAATTCGGCCCCTACCCTATTATGAACACTGCCAGGGTTCTGCTGTGGATGGATCGCACAAGGCCCGACCTTTGAGGGTGCCCAGTTGGTCTACACGCCTCGCATTGGCGTATATCCAAGGGTTTAGATATCCAGGTAGTCTAGCACAAAAGCAGACGAGACAATTGAAGTGGGGCGAAGTCAAACAGCTTTGCGAGTGGTTCGGACAATAAAGTGAGACTTTTTGATCACTTTTGATCAAGCCTCCATAACTCCACTTATCCGGCCGGCTAAGTGGGGTTATCGGCAAGCCTATATCTTATATCGCGCTCCGAGCCGAGATTCCGTTGAACTTGCAGCTTTCTCTCCTCCACCTCACCGCGAGGCATCCGCCTCGCCTTGCCTTCCTCTGCGCTAGCTCGCCCTACATATACCCCCACACGCATACCCTTCATCTGATTCCCCGTCTTCTCCTGCAGCTCTCCTGCACCCGATACCTCCGCGACTGCGACGCTCGTCTGCCGACGCCACATCCAAACCACCCACTGCTGCACTCTCATACCCCCACATGACCGAATACGACTATTCCCCGGACGCTTACGAGCGTTTCCAAGCCAAAATGGCCGGCGTTGGAGACTGGGTCTCCGAGCAGCGACACCACGCCCCCAAGTACTCCAACCCGTTCATCACGGAGGAGTCCTCTTCCTCTTCCTCATCCTCCCGTCCTCGCACCTCCTCTCGTGCCGACGACTCATCGCGGCACAAGCACCAGCAGGACCGCCCACAACCCTCCCGTTCTCGCACCCTCCCCAACCCCCCTACGGGCCCGGGTGCGTACGGGCACACGTCCCGGGCGTACGCCTACGCACAGCAAGCTCCAGGTGACCCTCACAAGACCCATCATCGGTCTGCGCGGTCTCCGCAACGCTCAGGCTCGCTACCAGCAGATCCGCGGTACGCCTCCGCCTCCGCCACCTACGCGGCCGCCCCCGTGCCGGCTGTGCCTCATCAAGCTGCTGCCCCGCGGGCATCTCCGGTCACCTACGCGCCGCCCGCCGCCCCTGCAGGCTACCGGACTCGCCAGGTCGAGTACAAGTACGTGCCCGGGCAGCCCGTCGTGCTCCCCCCACCACGCCCGGGCGAGACGTATGTGATCATCCCTCCGAACGGCGGGCGCGTGGGCGTCGTCCCGGATCCCCGTACGTCGTCGCATTCTCGCTCTCAGTCGGCGTCGCGATCGACCTCGCGCAGCAGCGGGAGCAAGGCGAGCAGCCCCACCAAAAAGAGCAACGATGCGCTTCTGAAGCGGCTGCTCACCAACCTGACCCCGAACGTCGAATGGGGCCACTCCGCGTCCGGCTCGCGCTCCAGCAGCCGGACGCTCACCCGCGACCCGCACAGGCGGCGCTCGACCTCCCGGTGACGGTCCGAGCGTCCTGTCTGGCTTCGTACGTTATTGTTCCTCCGTTCCGTTCATCTCCGTGCACGCGCATACATTCCTTCACCCCCTCAATCCGACCGTGCTTCTCCACTGTGTTACCCCCAACCCTGTCGCTCCTTCATCGTAGGTAATGTTAATGATCTGTCTCCGCGCTTTTTGTCAAATACTGTACTTCAGCACCGTTATAGTTCGTTGTAGCCCTGTACGTAGATGCCTCGTTTAGATTCTTTTGCAATGGAACTGGAATTCAATCGCAAGCTGTCTGAGGCACAGAGGGAGACGGAAACAGATGAGATGAGAGTCAAAAGTGGGGTGCCTTCGTGCGGGCCGCGGATTCGAACGCAGGGTATCGGGGCGCGGCGCGCCTCTCCGGATCAGTGCCCGCTTAGGCGCCAAGGCGGCCTTCTTCTCACCATCGAGAACATCGAGCATGGACTTTATGAATCATTCATGGACCACGCAGTCCATTCTACCGTAGCGCTTTCGTGCATGTGGCCCGCACTGCCTCTGAGCGCATGAATGTTCAGGGCCGAATTCCGTGAGGTTGGTCGAAGATGCTGATGCTTGTCGTATGTCTACCACCAGGATGTGGGCCGGCCTTCATTCTGTTGACCAAGGCGATGCTTCGTTGACCCTGCGCTAGCTTTGCAGCATGGACTCTGCGTTCTGACTGATATGATAACGAGAACAGGAGCTACATGCAAGGACACTGCGAGATGGCAAGAACGGGTATGGCGCGATTTAAGCGCCCAAAAGGAAATGTTTCATGCCGACGCGTCCCGCCCGCCCGTTCTCTCCGTTGTGTGCATCTGTAATGCACAATGTGTCGTGTTGTAGGTCCATATGTTTGTAAACACCATTGCTATTCGGCTCAGCATCGCAGGGCGGAGGGTTGCAAAGTACTAGTGGGTCCAGGTCCAGGGAAAGATCCCGATCAGCGCGACAAGACGTGTGCCGCTCTAGGAAAGAAGGCCCGACGGTGGAGATGTGCCACTCGGCGACCAAGTCTCCTTGCTTGATGAGCGTGCGCGGCGGCCCCGCCGAAGCTGTCATTGACTGTTCGATCGTTGATCGTCGTTGATCGAATGTTGGTTCCTCTTTGTGGTCGGCGGACCACGGGGATCGTTGTGGGCGTCGTCCTCTCTCGCAGATCGTGAAGAGATGGAAACATCTGCAGAGAGAAGAGATGCGTTGGGATGAAAGTGGACCGTGGACTCACTGCGTAGACGTTTCAACACGTTTGCGTCCCTCGAGTTCTTCTCGAAGAGGACGGAGATGAAAGTTGCGGTGCGAAAGCCAATGGCATGCGGGAAATTTGCATGTCCGTCCAACAGCCTCCCAGCACTTATGCGCATATCTCACTCAGCATGATGCAGCGTGAGCTCCTGCTCCCTGAGTACCTTGAACGCGGTCTTAAGAAGGCAATGATGCGAGTTTGATTATACGTTACCGCAATCGTTCCCAACCTCGGGTTGGCGCCGTTTAGAGAACTCCTCCATCGATGTTATCAAGCTTTTAGATGTCATGCTGAATGACATAGAGAGTGAACAAGGACCAGAGATGCCTTTCGAGCCCTAGTGTCGCCGCAGGAGTCGTTCGTGAGGTAATTAAGAGTTCACAGGAACGCAAAGTGCGGTGGCAGTGCTCAGCTCCACGTGGCCCGCCTCAACGCCGACGACAGGCGCCCATGACATTGACGCGTGTGCCACTCAGCCACAGCGCGCGTCGGAGGCGCGGCAACGGTCGGTCGCATCGCTACCCGCTCCTCCTTCCCTCCTACCACCATCTCTGCACATTCCTCATACCGTGTCCAGTGCAACATATCAAAGTTAATATTGGGTGGCATGACCTCCCGCCATGGGAAAACCAAGCATACATCCTGCCAAGCCGGTCACATCTTGCGACGCACTGCGGTCTCAAGTGACCTTCGATCTCTAACCGCCTTCCAACAAGCTACTGTCTTGCGGCAAACGCGTGTTGCATTTGGAACCTGGCCAAGTGCAAAAGTGTATAAGGATGCTGGAAACCTATTGGACTACGGGGATTGAGGCTTGGTGAGCCTTCAGCAACTCACTGCCAATGCGGATACTTACGGAATACTGCAGGCATGCTCGCACTTTGGCTCATTTCTCCAAGAGCCTAAGCGTTGTGGACTATGCATGTGTACATGTAAATGTTTGCAAGTGACCAGCATCCATGAAGAACCTGAGGCCGGTGCTCGCGGCTGGAACCGCTGCACACTCACACGCACCCTCAGCGCCCCTATCAGCTTCCGGAGGCATGCCCCGCGAAAAGAAGTGCGCTTCAAGACACCTTTGATTGCAGAAGAAACCTTTCTGCAAGCGAGGACATATGCACTAAAGGATGCCGCGTTCCTAGCGCATACATCGACGTTTTTGACGTCCCTCGCTATGGATGACCCGGTGTGACCGTTTCACAATGACACACGCCTTGCCGCTGACGTTGCGCTTTGTAGTTACATGCCTGTGACAGTGCGTGTAGACAAGGCTACCGCAGCTCCTGTAAGGATTGTCTATGCAGTCGGGTTCTCGCACCCCTATCATCTCCTAGCACGGCGCGTCACCCGCACCGAAACAGGCAGGTCAGAGCAGCCACTGAGAACCATCAGGCTATTCTGGTGCGCTCTTCCTATCCACGGTAGGCCTCATGTCCGATCCGTTGGCCTCGTTCTCTTCCTCGTTGTGGCCGGCCACTGCAAAGCGCTCGGTCCTGACGCCGTTTGATATACATCGATGCTGCAGCCGTCCTCACGCCTCTTGCCCTCTGGCACGTACTCCATCCTCGTCCTCTTGCGGTCTCATAGCCCCCCTCGCGGTCTTTATACTCGTCGTTCTATTGGGGTGTTTCACCGAAGCTACTCGGATGCGTCGCTACCGAACTACCCGACATAGCTGTGGGCCGTGCAGCTCTGGGATTTCTCCGCGGCGCGGCCGATGCAACATAGGAAACGAGGAACATGTCTCGTTTAGGTGCGCCTTGTTCGGGACCCTTTGCTCGGCAGGCGTGTATCCGAGCGGTGGTGAGCATGTCCTGGTCCTCAGCTCGTGAGCCGCTATACGAACTTACCATCCAATTCCAGCTACCTCTAGCACCCGATGCACGATGTAGCTTTCGTTCAAGCAGCCTTACGTGCTTGTTCACGTCACTCGTAGAGCTACAACTCGCGGGAGATGCTCTCGCTTTGTCAAGCGCCAACGCGCCCACAACGCCTCATGGACGGGCGTCTGCGCCCACAAACCGCCTCGTTCCGCACTTACTTGCACCTCGTTGCCGACTAGTGTCGCGCCCAATCTGATCTGCTCGGCCTTTCTCAGGGTGCGCGGGCCTGTACCCTGCTTATAATCAAAACAAACGCGCTGTGGGCACAAGTCCTCTCATATTCGCCCCCGCCACCTTTCCAACCCTCTGCCTGGCTGTAGTCCGTCTTACGCGACCCCCAGGGGGCGGCCGCGGCCGTCCAGGTATTATGTTCGGCCTAACGTCGTCGCGACTGACGATGGCGTTGGTTGTGCACGGCGGCATGATGTGCGGCGGCCCGCGATGGCCGCCGGTTCTATCAGGGTGCTTCCATTCTACCTGCCGCCCTCAGCTTTCCCGCGCACATCGTCTGCATCTGGAGCTAACTCAATCCAGCTCGGGCTGTCTTGGTCGGTCCTTGTCTGGGCTCTGTTCTGGTCTAGTCCTGCTGTGGTAGCTGCGGCAGATGCTCAGCTTGTCTCAACCTCCACCAAGGGAAGGTCAGTAGGTGCTGATGGGGCGCCACTGTTGATCTGGCGACGCTCGAACTCCCTCCCCGGTCAGTACATCGGCGCCCGCTTGGCATCGGGGGGTTGCTTTCCTTACGGTGGCGCAGGAGGGTGCTCTTATCCCTGGGATGTTGAGGTATGTTGCCGTGCCGTCATCCTCTTCTGTGCGAGGCTATGACGGATATGTCAGGTACGCACATGGTTTTCTACCGACTGAGGTTGCTCCAGATGCCCTCCCAGCGTCATGATGATGGACTCATAGTCGGGTCGCGCCCAAATGGAACACTCTTCTCGACCATGCCTGCTATGTGATGCTTCGTCATTAACACCTTTCCATCGCATCTAGGCCGGCGACGTGTCTCGGACCTTTCAAGGATCGGCATCTCACATGGGCAGTCGTGCGCTCGACGGACCCAATATGTTTTGCCGCCACACTCTATGACCGCACCCATCCGACGTCCCGACTACCGAGGACCGAGTACAAGGGTACAAGGGCAGCGTCATGCTCCATCGATATGCACCCGTCGACTATATGCTCTCATCTCCGCCAGGACATACACTCCGCGAACGGGGCCTGGCGACCCAGCCCACCGGGCGCCCGCACGGCGAGGCCTTGTATGCGAGCACACGCCTTGTACTCTGCGCATCGGGTGACGCGAGGGTGCTGATGGAACGTATATCGCAGGCCCTCCCCCGCGCGCCTGCGTTGCTGACATAAAACCTAACCTTACAGATTATGGCAATCATTGAAATCACCCGCATGCGGAGGGCATCCGGGCCTGGGGTCTTCTCCGGCTCGTGCCCGGAATACCTCTGCCCCGTGTCCCTCAATCAAGCAAGACGTCCGTTCTCGGCGCGCCAGGAACCAATCGCGAGCTAGAGTTACGTCCATCGGGCTTCCGACCGCATGCTCCCTGGAGCTCTTTCCACCAGAAATAGGGCGCAGAGCCGTTCTGGCGACGGAAGGCGCGCCCACGGGAACGTCTATTCGATTGGAAGCAGGGGGGAAGTATTTATAAAATAAACAAAATCCGGGACGCGGAAATAACCTATCGATGTAAGTGGGGGAATGCGCGCACGCAAAGTAGCCAAGGGTCCTGCGAAAGCTAACAAACACCACAACAGAGCGAGCCCGCCCCCTGGGGCGAGCCAGATAATGGATACACAGTGCGGCGCGTCGCCGGGATAATGATACAGTGTTACAGGGAACCTCACCTGCGCGATATAGCCAGGTTTGCTTTGCCAGACGGGGAGCCGAGACAAGGCGAAGGGAGACGATACGCGGAGGACACGACAACAGCGAGATAAGCAATAAACAAAATAACGAGCGGTGAGTGAAAACGACGGGCGAGGGAAGCGTTCTACATCGCAAACGTGGGCACCGGTGTCAGGTAGGCCGACGCATAGGCAGAGGCGTCCACGGGTTCTACGGCCGAGCGCTCGTAGAACGTGGGGAAGCCGCCCTTGACGGATGCCCCGAAGTCCTGGGCTCCGTACGACATGTCGACGCCCGCAGAGCCGCAGAACGCGGGCACGCCAGCGGCGGCGAAGTACTGCTGTTGCTGTGGCGGCTGCTGCTGCTGAGGTAAGAACTCCGGGGACGGATCGTACCCGTCGTTCGTCCGCTGCAGGAAGTACATCGCGTCGCAGGGGATGGTCGAGTATGTCTGCGGGGTGCCGGGCATGCTCGAGAGCGGCGACGATGACGCCGTCCAGTTGTCCATGAAGGACGTGTCCAAGTGGAAGGTACCAGGGTCGTACGCCTCGGGAGCAGGCATGCACGAATCCTGGGACTCGGGCTGGTACGTCTCGAAGACGCCACCTTGCTGGTCGAGAGGGTCGCAGGGCTGGAATTGAGGCATCGCGGGATTCGCGGCGTTGTCGAAAGAGAATGTGGAAAACTGCAGGCCTTCGTCAGTCCCCCGTTTCGCATAGATAATAAACGAGCGTTACTCACTAACGAAGGATTGGCAGGAGCGAGTGGATAGGGAGTATTGGGGGTGAACGGCGACGACGGCGAGCTGTACCAATCGCTCTCCGTATCTGCCTCCGAAGGGGAAGGCGAGGGCGTCCCGCACTCGAACGAGGGTGCGCGCAGGGCCTCAGGCTGGGAGCTCGAAGATCGCTTGGGCTTGGGCTTCGACGGCGTCGTGGGTTCGGGACTCAAGAACGGCGTATTGGAATCAGGCGCCGGCGCTGACGACGACCGTCGGTAGTGGCGCGCAGTGATGGGCGCCTCGAAGCGGGTCACGATCTCGGGGACGTGGTGGCGGTCGAACTCCTGGATGGCCTCGTCGAGGTCGCGCCCTCTCTTACCCTCGACGAGCAGCTGCGCGATCTTCGCGCACCGCTTCAGGTCTTTGGGCTCGACCTCTCTCACCTTCCGTTTCTCAGACGGTGCCTTCCCTTTCGTGTGCAAGGGTCGGAACGCGTACTGAGGATACTTGCGCTTGTGCTCCTCGAGCGCGGCCTTGGCCTTGGCGTGCCAGACCTGACGCTCCTCGTGAGGGAGATTCTGCCAGGTGAGTCCGATGATCTTGGACAGCGTGCTGTGGTTGGTCTCGACCTCGGAGGAGACGTGCTGCTTTTTGATGAAGGACGAGCGGAAGAGGATGAACGCGTTCGGAGGGCGGGGGATGTGGTTCTCGGGTTTCTTCTTCCCGTGGGCCGCGCGACGGCCGGAGGCGCCGTAGTCGTCGGCGACAGGGAAGAGGAGGGATTCGGGGGATGCGTCTGCTGGGCTAGGGGGATCGTTGTAGGTGCCAGGCGTGACATTCGGCGCAAAGGCGATGCTCTGCGGGGCACACTCGATCTTGACTGTCGCGTCGACAGTCACTCGAACATCTGGCGCAGACGTTTTATCAGTTACGGCGGTGCGTCCCCTCGCCCGTGTGTATATACCTTGCGCCGCACTGCGCTTCGAAGGGCGAAGACGTTCAGCAGGCATTGCAGGGAGACCGAATGAGGCAACAGCCTAGGGATGCACAGCGGACGCAGAGGGGGTGACTCGAGAGCCGGGGAAGTGATGGAGGAGGGGTGTCGCAAATGGAGAATTGGTGGGAGATTACATATGTCTTATAGCGGGCGTGAGCACGGGGGGTGTGAACGCGCCTGAACTCCGAAATCGAGGCGTTAATGGTCATTCGAGGCTTACCCGAACCGGCGATTTGAAGTAATCGCTAACCTTGCGCGCATTTTCTTGTCCGATAAGCCCCCCACCGAACAAGCAGTCCTGGCCCAGCACACGGGATACGTCTCAATCCGGCCAGGTCACGGTCGCCTCTATTAACCGCCCACTCGACTGATATTTCTCCCCAATTACGTGTTTCCATCCGCCGCACGTCAACGGTGGAAGTCAGTCTCAGACGACGTCGTCGAGCTGAGCAGCTTAGTCGCCGTGCCCCGCTTCGAGGACGCGACGCCGAACGAGGGATGTCGAGGGAGGGATGCGAGACAGTGGGGGTCCACGAGATCGCGATACGCATGACGGTTGGACCGGACCCATGTTGCGCAACTCACTATGCTGTATTGAGCAGCTGTTGTTCTGACGTGTTTTCCTCCACGATTTCCCACCACGCGAGCGTCAGCAGCGTGCTGCCGTAGCGATGGAGATTCATTCTGTCCGACCGAGCCCGCTATGTGGAGGACAAGCTGCCTTGTAAGTTGAAGGTCTAATACTCAACGCCTGTCATTTCTGTCGGTCCCGCCATCGGCCAGGGGCGGTGACGCGCCTCTGTAGTATAACGCCACATCTAGGATCCGATTGACTACGCCGTCGGCGCGATGATGGATCAAACCAGCGGAAGCAAAATGGGCCCCAGGGACTTGTGCCCTCGATCATCAACCGCCCACGACATGCCCTGGTGGCTGACGGTGGCTGCCCACTCTCAGTAGCCGCCCGCGGCTGCAGCCCGAACGGCTCTGCTCTGCTCATCCTCGTCGCGCACTGCGTTGGGAGCACAACGATTTCTATCCACGTCTTCCCGCTTGACCTCACGCAGAAACGTCTTCTTCCTGTTGCTTGCGGAGTCCGAAGCTCGGCAGTTTTTAGAGATCTTCATCAGCTACGAGCGTCTGCAGGCCCGGAAGTCCTCGAGCCTCCTGATGCTACGCTGATACTCGAACGCATTCGAACGCGAGGCTCCTTTGCCCTCCGTCCTCCGAGGTCTTAGCATACGACGCCGGCAGGGTCATCAGCAACTTGCCTTGGCATCTCCCGACCGATTTACCTCATCGACTCGCGGCAGCCACGGCCGGTAGACGACGGACGACTCAGGCCCCTGGCGCGCTGAAAACGCAGAACTCTCCCTGACGCTGCAGACGCCCGCTCACCTTCGAGATTCCCTTGTCCGGCCGTGCTCACGTCCACGCTCGCATCCTTGTGCGCGCACAAGCTGCGGCGAATTCGCAGGTCACCGTGACACGCCCAGCTAGGTGCTGCCACCACCACCTCCGCACGCTCGGATAGAACGTGGGCAGACGTCGGGATCTGGAAAGAAGGTATCGTCCCTATCATGATTCATGACGCGGAATCCCAGAGGAATAGCGGCTATCCCAAGAAGTTGCGGGCACCAGCTGGCGCCCCCCGTTCGACAGCATGAGCGGGACGGGGAAGGGATTTCGCGCGCGTCCCCCGTGACCCTCGTCCGGAATTTCCATATGGTCGGCCTCCACAGCTACATCTTCTGAATCCCAGTCCCCCCCCCCCCAAGTTCAGGCGTCGTTGTCGATATCGTGGCGCGCTGTTGCTGAGATATCAGAAACGGACGCCTTCACACATTCGAAGACGACGCACCTTTCTGTCTTTCTGTTAGGTCCTGGGGAAGCCGCCACCAGATCCAGGCAACGTTGTTTATTGCGAGAACGCACATCTGCCTCCGCGAACCCGCTGCGCACAAGACTAAACCGCATAAGTCAGGAAGACGGCGACGAATGGGAGGCAGATCCTGCCTATTCTCGGAGGCAGTTCCGCATTGCCGTTCTCCCTGTCCCCCGTGCGCCGTCGCATCGAACTTCGAAGTAGGAGTGCCCCGCACCGCTTGCGTTCGCCTTCCTGTTCACGCCCGCCCCAACGATGAGCGATGCCTATGATAATGCCCCATCATGAGCCGGCCGAAGCCCTTTCCCCCGTAAGAGCCAGTTCAGTTACCTCTTCTGCTTCCCGGATCCACGTCGCGCGAAGCGTCCCTGCGCCGGCATGCATGAGATAACACGGCTACGGGATTGCGCCCAGCCGCCAGCAAAGGATTCCTGGCTGCCGTTCCCAACCACCACACTCCGCCGCAACGTGGGCTTCATACACGTGTACGGAGCTGATGACCGTGGCATTGCCCCGTCTCATCCGCAGCCCGAGGGAAGGGATCCGGGAGCGCGTCGTGCGCTGCAGCCTCGCAGGAAGGGGGGATTATCCGCGAGCCGTGAACGGTACACCATGCATCGCACCGTCCGCATTCCAGAGGCAAAGCGCACTCCCGCCCGAGCAATGCGGCGGCTCACCTGGTCGCGCGCCCCCGACAATTCGTTTACGCCCCCGGCGCACGGCCCGACGCGCACAACGCGTGCCCGCGCGTGCTCGTCATCGACCGACGAGAAGGGGGAGAGCCGTTTCCCGCGCCGGTCTAGGCTTTCTGAGGCTTTCTGGCCAAGGAAAGCCATGCGCCCCCGCGCGCAGAGATGGGCCGACGTTGGCAACGGCGCAGCTGCTTTGGGGGGGATGTGGCGCGATGGCGGCGCGCCACGTCCGAGCCTGTGCGCCTCGAGGCATCTGAGAGACGAGAAAATAAAACCCGGCCAATGGCTGGCTGGATGAGAGAAAGAGGGGGCGATTCAGAAGCGGAGATGAAGCCTCTGCGGTCAACCTTAGGGCCTAGCGAGGTGCAATCTGCAGAGATGTTGGTGCACTTGTGTCGGCGTCCCCAGCATCTTCACAGTGGCCGGGGCGGCGGCCAGGCGGTTTCACCCCGAGGCTGGTGGCGTTTGGATCAAACCGGCATAGCGGTTGCTATACCGTTGCGCATCTGGGAGGCTGACTAGGGCCACTGGGCCAGGCTTCCGAGGACGGGAAATGAACGTGCGATTCAGAGAGCACAACAGCGGGCGTGGGCGGCTGTTAGTTGCAGAAGCGCCGGATCGGTGACGCTCGGTCGGCGGCAGGTGGACATAGGCCCATGGGCCCATGCGTATCTCAAGTCCGCTGTCGTCGAGTCTGTCAGCACATGTCAGTGGAGAGCGGACTCCGACACGATACCATGCAGATGCGAAATACAACGCACCGCAGCATAACGCGCACTAGTGGGGCGAGCCATGCACAACCCCTCCCTTCCGAGCATCACATTGAGCCTGGGCGGTGCTTCGCTGCGAGAATCACAGCTAGTTCGAGATGGGCGATCTCGTGCTAGAGATGTTGTTGGGACCTTGAGGCCTAAGAGCTTGGACAGACAAGGTTAGCTAGCTGAGAGACGGCGTCGTCATCTCGCGTATGATCCGACACTGAATATGGCTCCTGGATATTGGCGTAGCACCACGTCCAGCAAGGCTACTCTGGGTAGCTTCAAGGTTGTTATGCGGTTTGCATGACAGCGATGAAGGGATCCGCGATAACATACGGTTTATCACAGTTCTGCCCAAGGAGGCGAATTACGTTGGCGGTAGACGGCATGACATGTGAGGCCTATCAGAGGTGCGCTGCACTTAGCGCACCTCGCATGATCAATTGGTCCAAGAGTAGTCTTGCATGTCCAACTTCCATAACATACGGGGACAGGCTCGGAAGTGATGCAGTTTTGCCGCCGAGCGGCGTTCATGTAAGGTGGTGACCCTGCGATCAACGTTCGAAGCACCGAATACTAACAAGATGCTGGGCGACGTATTCGTACCGACGTCCGCCTCTTCACATTCCTCCTGCCGAGCATAGCGGATGAAAGGCTGCTCACTTGAAGAGACGGGTATGTTTACGAGCAGAGACAATCCAATAGCAACCCTGCATGCCATAGCGTGGCGCAAGCGTGCAATACAACGGAGGAGAGATGCCCTGGTTACCGCCGTGTCATTCTCTAGTACTTGAGTTAGTCGACATGGCGATTGGATACAAGCAATGTGGCATGCATGCACGGCCAGAACTCTCATGGAACGTATCTCGCGATGCATGCGTGCCATATTGCCGCCCTAGAGCGGGGTAACATGGAGAGAATATTTCTGTCTGCCTATTCCTCGTGTCGCAAACCGTGCGGTCAGTAACGCGCCCACACATCAACGGTTCCGTGGCTTCTACGGTTTCATCACATCAACCGACGACGTGCTCACTCCATAGGGAGGCCGTCTGGCCAATTCGGGATCAGGCTGAGAGCTCAGATGCGGCAGAACGCAGAAGATCACGGCGGACGAAGTCCAGCCCTGAGTCATAGCCTTAATACGGCAGAGAAGTCTACCGCCGGGCTTCAGGACGGTTTAGAGGCCGAAGGAAGCCTGAGTTACGTATACTTTAGCAAGAAAGGCAGCTCTGGAGCATCCATGCGCATCGTGGGGACTCTGGGGAGCGTACATACTCAAAAGTTCCTGCGTGCCAAGCCCCGACGTTACGTTTCGCGGCCGCATACGTCGACGTGGCGTAAGCAGCGTAAAGTCACTTCCATGGATGATGCCACGAAACGTTATGCTATGACATCGCTGGAGTAAAGACAGTCACAATATGGATCATCGGAGCTCGAGTGTGCAGTAAGACTTACTTCTTGGGGTCGATATAGTGTCGACGTGCAAGCGGAGGATCGCGGCCTCACTAGCAGTGAGAGTAGAAATCAACCTCTCACTCGATGTCCACCACCACAATAAGGTTCTGAGACAGATACGCACCACGACAAAAGCATCCGCCTCGATCTCAACGAGCATGTCCTGAGAGACGAACCTTGCGCCCACAATCATCGTCGCGGCAGGACCGACCTCCCCCAAGGCCTCCTTCAATGCCTTCCCCACGCTGTCCGCGTCGGAGCTTTCAGTCACGTACATGCGCACACGCACAACGTCCTGGGGCGCCCCTCCGAGCTCTTCGACCGCCCTGATGATCTCGGCGAAGGCGGCACGAGCCTGTTCGTATGCGGACCCCGGGAAACGAAGCTGCCCGGAGACGGGGTCAATTGAAGTCGTGCCCGAGACGGCGATAAGGGGCCCACGGCGAACAGCTCGCGAGTACCCAAACAGCTTCTCGTATGGGTTCGCCGTCTGGAAGCGTTGCGACTCCGGATGGGGGTTTATCGACATGGCTGGGGCTGGGGCTATGGCGGGCGGAAGGCGGGGTATGTAGACTATATGCTTACCTTTGCCGCTCCCGTTGGGAGTACAGGCACGGTTGTCATGCCATGACTCGGATTGTGAGTTGACTCGATATGATCAAGGTGGTCCTAGGCAGGTTGCATGGCAGAAAAGAGGGCTATGATGTAGTAAAGCGCGTTCAGAGCGGTGAAAGCAGGTTGTATGCGTGTGCAGTCGTAGATGTGGAGGGTATGGACGCACGGTAGTCCGAGGCTCGCAGCATGGTGACGGTAAAAGGCAAGTTGTGCTGGAGCCACCTGCGGTGTGGCTGAGGCTGAAGCTCCGTTGATCATTCCCTATTGACCACGATGATCTCGACGTCGCCGACGCCCCGTTCACTGCCCGCCACGGCGACTACGACGGAGCGAGGCTGACTGTATGCGCGTATGCTATTTGCGGCCACCTGCAGTGATCAGCTCTCAAGGATTACCGCCTTCGGTCCTTCTAGCTGCTTTTCCTGCGGCAATTGCAGCAGCGCTCATGAGCTGAGCTGAGCTCAGACTCTCAGAGCCTCGTGTTCGCGTCTCGCCTTTATCCTCTCCCATCTCTCTCAGCTTCACCTCCTCGTCGCCATCGCCATCGCCATGGCTGGCTTCTACGGCGATATGCCTGCTCTCATCGAACCAGGTCATGGTTTCGACGGCCCAGCCCCGCAAGCACTCTCTGCGGCGGTCGGGATACCTAACCCGTACTTTCCTTATGAGCCAACGGGCGGCCCACCACCACATGTAACCCAGATACATCAAGCTCCCGCCTACAATGCATCATCGGGCTACCCATGGTCATCGTCACCGAGTTCCCAGGCTACAACACCAGCCTCTTGGGCCCCAATGCAGCCTATGGCCATGGGCATGGCGGCGACCCCAATACCTATGTTTGCACCGCCTCAGATTGGCAACATGCAGCCCTTCATCCCCCCAGCAGCGGACGGCTGGCCCCGTGCTGCCAACGAGCGTGATGAGGATGATGAGTGGGCCGTCGTTCGACACGACGATGGGCTGCACCGACGGCCGTCAATGCGGTCCTCGACGCCGCACTCGCACTCACTCTCGCTAACGTCCACCCCCTCGTCAGGCACCGCCTCCCTTTCGCACAGGCCGTCTACGCGCGGGCCCGCCTCGGAGGCGGCGAAGCGACCACCTCGAGAATGGAGGCCAGATTTCAGCATGAGCGGTCCGGGCCTGTTCGGCAACCTTACCTTGCTCGCGCGTGCGCGTTCCAAGTCTTTCGGAGGAAGCGGTACGTCCCATTCCAAGCATATCTTTATTCCCTACCCCCTGCCAACCCACCACCATCTATGCCAGAGTCTCCGCCTCCAAAGGTCACGATATGCTCCTACATCCGGTACAACTCATCCAAGCCGCCGATGTGGCTCGACCTCCGCAGGCAGCCGGAGGCGACGCTCTCGTTCCGCGCGCTGCACCGCCGGCTGTACAAGCAGGACCTCGAGCGCTTCGCGTGCGAGCCCCCTGTGCCGCACCTTCGGCTCTACCACGTCCACTACCCATGGTACATCGACGTCGACGCCGCGAACCCGTCCGGGGTGACGCTCTTCGAGCTCTTCTGCGCGATCTACAGCAGCATGACGCGGCCGATCGAGTTCGGGGACTTCTACAACGTCGAGATGAACAACGAATTGCGCGACCAGATCGGCGAGGCGTGGGGCAAGCGTTGCAGGACGGAGCAGGAGCGCGCCGCCGGGGTGCGCAGGGTCGACTACCTCATGGACAAGTACATCATGCTCGGCATCCAGAGGGGCAGGGACGGACTCTGGGAAATCAAGACTGGGAAGCCTTGACACGCGTGCGGTTTCCGGTTCTCGGTTCTCGTCGTAGAACGAGCCTCGTCGCAATCACCTCTCCGATTTGACATCGTGCGCATATGCTCTTATTTATCATTTTTGTAGCTAGCTCTGCTGATCATGTTCTGCAACCCTCTTGTCTGTACGCTGCTGTGTCTGTATGGGAACGATACCCGCATTTGTCTCTGTACCTTCCTTTTGAGATCCACGCAATCCAAGTACATATCCATGCATTAGAGATCATGAGCAGCGAGGGTGCGAATAAGTACATGTACGGTTCCGGTCAGTGTCAGTATGCTAGTGAGCGCCACGAAGCCCCTCGATCACTCGTTCGCCAGCACCCATGAGTGCGCCCCCAAGAAACCTACCCACCTTCCGCCACTCCCTCCCGAACCCACTACGATGGTGACCGCCGCCGCCGCCCGGCAGGCCTCCATTGAGGCCATACACCGCGACCGCAACGCCGAGGACGAGGACGGCACCCGCCACCATAGTTCGACGCTGGACGACGATGTCCGTGAGCCTGCGTGGCTTGCGCAGCTTCTTCCGCCTCCTCTCCTTCTCGCTTTCCTTACTCCTGTGGCCCTTGCGATGGGGCGAGTGGTACGACGACGCGTCGTCCGAGGCAACGCCGTCGTCCGGCTCGACGTACGGCAGGACGACGAGCTCGGGCTTCGTGACCATCAGCTCTGCCTCGTCGTCGTCGGGCAGCTCTGTTTCCCGCTCGGACCAGGTACGCATCACGCTCTGCGGGCCCATGATCGACGCGACGTCGACGCCGGGGTGCGTGGGCGGGTAGAGTGCGTACAGCTCGTCGGCGTGCGTGAGGAGCGCGGTCAGGGACACCCGGGGACGCTGTGGACGTATGCTGTCGAGCGGGTCGGGGGATGTGATAGTGGTCCGTGGCGGCGAGGCCTTCTCGTCGATCGCAGGGTCAGGGTAGTCCGCAGGCTCTTCTTCGGCCTTCGAGGGAGGTGCTTCGTCTGTCCCTTGCGGTCGATCCTCGCGCGCAGGGTCCGCGCTTGATTCCGTCTCGACTTTCCCTTCGCGAGGCTCGTCCGAATCAGAGCTCTCCTCCTCCTGCGGGACATGTGGTTCTTCCGGGGTATCCTGTGGTGCTGCCTCGGGTGCGTCGGTAGACGCTTTGGAGCTAGCCTCAGTGTCTCCTGCAGAGTTGCCTATTTCGTCGGCCTGAGCATCCGTAGTCACAGGCACATCAGCGTCCGCATCCGCATTCGACAACTGAAGTATGCGAGGCTCCACATCCTCGACCTTAGGTTCTGGAATGGGAAGACCTTGGGGTACATCTAGACCCTGTTGAGCGGGAGCCGGTTCGCCTTCTTCATATAGCTCAGGTAGTCCAGTCAGCAGCGAATGCATCATGCCTTCTTCCCCTTCGTCTTCCAGTAGCTGGACCTCTTTTCGTCGCGTGAGGGTGAGCTGCGTAATAGCATGTCAGTATTCCGCAGGAGGCGTTTTGCAAGACAACGCACCGCAGCAGCAAGATAGACGACGGCTATTGGCGGTCGACTTAGCAGATAGTCAAATATGTGCTGGATTAAGGGGAGCGTTGGGACATCGTGCGAGAACAGTGTGAGCAAGTTGGACAAGGCGTAATATGGGAGTGGAGAGGCCCTATGCAGCGACTGGTGTTAGCTTTGGCATCGGCTGGACGAGAGAAATATACGTACCGTTCAAGTATAGCCGCATACTTCTCGTCCGCCAGGTGCAAGATTCTCTGCAGTATCCTAGCTGAATATAAGTACGTTGCCACAATTAGGAGGGTGGCAAGGACACAGCTTACCGCAGGAGGCCGACCACAGGCTCAAGCGTTGTACCCATCGAATCTCGTACGCGATGCAAGCTGACCTTCTCTGTCACAGGGAAGTGCAGCTCTTTCGGAAGAGTGAGGAAGAACACTGAGACTATGTCGTGGTATCCCTGGAATACGTTGAGTGTGGTCCATGCCGGCGGTTCAGAGCAGACGTACTTGAAAGTAATGCAGTCGCGGGCGGCGCCGGAAGACAGAGACAATCAGACGGTTCAGCTCCGCTTGCAGCGTCTCTCTAGGAGTTGCCTCCTCTGCACAGGGTCAATGAGCTACGAACGGTTGGGAGGAAGGAGGTTGGTTCACCTACTGGATACAGTACGAAGCTGCGGTCCGTGTCCAGTCCAATCTGCCGTTCGTCTGCATGGGGCTCCTCCTTCTCCTTGACATCGTCTACTTCTTCATTGCTAGCGTTCTGTTCGTCGACCGAAACCGTTGTGACGCCATCTGTGGCTGAGTGGTTCCCCGCAATCCGGTCGTCAAGATGGAGGAGCTTTGGCCTATTTTGCGTCACTTCACAATTCTCAAATGCCACAATGTTATAACGTACCATAATCTGACTCGGTCTGCACCGAACCCGTATGGCCCAATGCTCTGAGCTCGCAAAGACTGCCGGTCGAGCTGACCATCCGCAGCATTGTCCTCGCGTTTCACTTCAGACACGACGCCATTCTCCATTCCTTGTGGTAGCGAGAAATGTCTCCGGCGGTTGTATGTGCAAACTCAGCAAGATGGATGTTGGAGATGGGGATTTGAAGGGATGTGGGGAGCGGCAAGCTGAACGGCACTGGCAGACGACTGGCGGTGGCCACCGGACCACCGGTTGAGCAACGCGAGTTTAGATAAGATAAGATGAAGACGTAAGGCCACTCAAGATAAGATTAGATCACGAAATTGACTCCCCCACTCTGGCACGGCGGCCGTCTTACTACTTTGCTCCCAACCACTCTCGAACTCGTGTTGTACTTTTTGTCTTTCCCAGCAACCGCTCTTGTTTTATATTCACATCTTCCAACGTCTAGAGCTCGAAAGCACCCTCAGTAGCATTCCCAACAGCATACATCCCATTCCTACTCACGAGGAGGAGCATCCTGGATTTATCATGAGTTCGACCACGGTCCTTCAAAATGATCAGCAAAGCTCTCTAGGAGCGTCTGTCCCACCATTCACTGCCCACGCCATCTCCGTCTCTCTCCCGACATGGAGAGATAACGTTGGATACGAAGAAGGCGATCCAAGGGTGGTCAACTCTATGGTCACGGGCTACCCGCGATTCTTCATCCATCGCAGCATCCAGAAGGTGAGTCGCCCGAGTGCCCATCGCGACAGATCAGTCACTGAATACGCATAGCTAGCAGGGATATGCGAGCAGAAGTTCGGTGTACAAGGCGAACGCTGCCTTCTATGCCCCACCCGGAGGATCGCAGAGCAATGCCGCGAATTCATGATCGACCGTTCCACCAAGGCGGGAGCGCCCGTCCCAGTCCGCCTGGTTCAATTCACGATCTGCCCGGAGTCCGAAGAGGCTTCGGCCCCTTGTCGTGAACTTCACATGGTCTTCTTCCCCGGCGATCAGTTCCCCCTCGCGAAACAGTTCTGGCAGCACACCGGTCTGTGCGTCTCGTCGCGTTATGCGGAGAGCTGTCTTGCTATGCTGCACGAAGAGAGCAGAACCCCCGAGTCTCCTCCATCTGTGTCCGCTCGCCCCCCTGTGAAGCCAGGCAACCGACACTACTCGGCTAAGGGCGCTATGGGCAAGTCGCCACCGGCATCCCCCACCATCCTGCACGCGCGCTACGCAGGCAGCATCGCTGAACAAACTACCGAACTGCTCGAGAAGGACCATTTTAACTACCTGGAGGAGCGGTACGGACGGAACATGCCACTAGGCGCTGCGGCAGCGGCCAAACGCGCCATGCGTCGTCGTATAGCGGGTGTGCTTGTCAGGGATGCACCGAACGATTGGTCTACTGCGGGAGGCAAGGACGCCGAACTCGGGCCCAGTACGAGAGGCGTCGAGGGCGTTACGGAGGACGATGTATTCCTGTATGCGACCGGCATGTCAGCAATCTGGAGCGCACACCAGCTCGCTCTTGGTGTGCGGCCTCCTGCCAAGAGCGTATGTTTTGGGTAGGTCCTACTTCTAACACCCTCGTTGCGTAGGTTCTGACGTATCGATTAGTTTCCCTTACACAGACACGCTCAAAATCTTGGAGAAGTGGGGGCCGGGATGCCACTTCTTCGGTAACGGCTTGGACTCTGATATTGACGAGCTCGAGAAGCTGCTGGAGAAAGAGTCCCAGTCGTCGGGAGGCCCGCCTGTCCTCGCACTATTCACCGAGTTCCCCTCGAACCCGCTCCTGCGCTCGGCCGACCTCCCACGACTGCGCCAACTGGCCGATAAGTACGATTTCCTCATCGTCGTAGACGAGACGCTCGGCAACTTCGTGAATGTGGAGGTGCTCCCGTACGCGGATATTGTCATCAGCAGTCTCAGCAAGATCTTCAGCGGCGACGCGAACGTCATGGGCGGGAGGTACGTCTAACACTCCATTCCTTCCCTCCCATTAGGGCTCACTCGTAGCCCCTCCCTAGTCTGGTGTTGAACCCGAAAGGCCCACACTATGCCGAACTCAAGTCGCATATGGCCACCAACTACGAAGACTCGTACTACGACGAGGACGCGATCTACATGGAACGCAACTCACGCGACTTCCGGCGGCGCATCCGCGTCATCGACGACAACACGCTCGCCGTTTGCACCTTCCTCCGCTCGCGCTCCCTCGCGGACCCAGCGTGCCCCATTCCGCGCCCCGCCGTCAAGGACGTATACTACCCAAAGTGGTCCACCCCGCACAACTACGAGAAGTGCCGCGTGCGCGGGGCGGACGGGCAGCCTGCGGGCGGCTACGGCGGGTTGTTCTCACTGACGTTCACGTCGACGGACGCGTCGCGGGCGTTCTTCGACGCACTGCCGTGCATGAAAGGCCCGAGCCTCGGCACGAACTTCACGCTCGCGTGCCCGTACACGATTCTCGCGCACTACACCGAGCTGGACTGGGCGGCGAGCTGGGGCGTCGAGGAGGGCTTAGTCCGAGTGAGCGTTGGAATGGAGGATAGGGACACGCTGCTGAAGGGCTTCGAGAAGGCGCTGCTCGCGGCGGAGGCGGTCGTCCAGCAGCAGGACCAGGAGTGATCTTGACGGATGATATGCACGCACGACGGCAGCGTGAGAGGATGATGTTTGAAGGGTTTGGATCATATTTAAAGTCCCGTTCAACCGGTAGAGTCCCCGCAGGCGATGTACACAAACATGTATCGTATAGCATATATACCATCCAACTGGCAACCAAGAACAATGAGAACAACACGTCCGCGTCATGCCACAGATTCTACGTCAGAGTCAGGACTTGAAGCGAGCAGGCTGTTTCCCTCAGGTTCGACGTTGATGTCGACCACGCCACCGTCGCCCTCGTCGTCGGGCTCGAAGTGGGCTGCGTGCAGCGCGACTTTCTCGTTGAACGATGCCGGTTCTCCTTGCACGCGCTCGCCGAGGTCAAGCCCCAACTTCTCTCCGGTCGCATCCTCTTCTTCGTCTTCGAGGGGCTCCTCGACGATAGCACCCTGCTCGCGGATGACTTCCCAGCTCTGCTCCGCAACGGCCAGATTCTGCCCTTGGTTGATGGCTTTGACGATCTGGCCTTCATGATGAGCATGAAGTGTACGTCGTAGGGAGCGGGTGACGAAGGTCGAGAGGATGCGTAGTGGCCATTCTGGAGGGATCATTGAAATGATCTGACGATGGGCAGATCGTCAGCGGACGGGAACTGATGTGCAGTATATTTCTGCTCACGTCGACGACATCTAGGTTCATAGCCTGTGAGTTGAGCAACTGGGCCGTACGGTCGGCTGTCGCCTCTCTGGTGTCATTCAGCCAGCCGGTCAGCCGATGCGAATATCTACAGATTTTATAAAGACTTACCCGCCACTCATGTACACCTCCAATAGAATCATAACCAGGTCCTTCTTCACATCGTCATCGACAGTCTTCGTTCTCTTCATCGCCGCAGCGCCCGGCTTCACCGGTTTCCCTGGTGCGGCAAGAGGTATGACGAGCGCCGCCCACGGTTGCAGCCCTGCCCGCTCGCCGATGACCTGCGCCGTCTTCGCAGGGACGACCTCGCCACCGAGCGTGCAGTACGCTTCTGCCGACATAGAATCATTCATATCATGCACGAGTATGGAGAGTGCTGATCGGTGGTTGCCAAGCTATCGTGATATCAGAATATGCACAGAGGCGCAGGCGGCAAGAACGGACCTTGCCCTCGAGGATGGCTAGCTCCAGCTTGAGTAGCTTCGCATGTGGCGACAAGCGTGTGCGGATGGTCTCGGGGTCATACAAAGTCGATCCCTGAAGGAATAACACCGTTTTTAGCCGAATACGCTTGTGCTCAGAGTCCGGTGTTGTTGAGGCAAAGTAGGAGATGAACGGGGCATCAGAGCGGCCGGACGCATACGAGGCAGCTAATACACGTAAGATCATGTAGACGCCTATGTACGATTAAAGCTCACCCTTGGCTCGCCAGAGCTTGGACGTCGACTCGTCCGCAAGGCATGAGAGCAGTTGGTCCGTGTATGTGACCGCTAGTTGGGTGTGTAGCGCAGGGTCCTATGACAGCCCATGAGCATCGTCTGCCATTCAGCAGATATACGATACAACTTACTGTGCTTCGTCGATGGATGACGAGGTGTTCAAGAAGTTGTGCTCCTGCTTCAGGATTTGCTTCCTGTATCTCCTGCAAGAGCAGTCGATCATCTTCCGCTTTTCGTTTCGACGACATTGTCGTCATCAACAGCTATTCGCCCCATTGAGCCAATACCCAATGCTTGACCACGCCGGTGACAGACCTTCAATGCTCTCTCGGAGTCTCTCTTCACTAACCAGGGCATCCAATGTTTGATCAATGAACGGTCCTTCCTGTCGCTCAATAGGTCAAATATGCGGGAGAGCGGATCCTGGACATCCGGGTCTGTCCAATCTCCCGCAACGAGTCTGCGAACAATGCATGTCAGCTTTGTGTATCCGCAGGTGGTGTCATCTTAATACCTTGCCCATGTTTCGAGGAGCTTTGCGTCATCATTTCGTTGTAGGTATAGCTTACATAGAGCATTGATGTGTCGTGACTTGATGAGCTCCGTCTCGAGCTCGGAAAGCACAATAGCATTAGGCTGGTCAATCAAGTTGTATAGCTCCGGCAGCTTTCCGGTGTTCACGTGTAGCTTCGCGAGTACTGTGTCCACCACCTAGCATGCCGTCAACACGAGTTCGAGTGGTTCGATGACCGGGATTTGTTACCATTCGCACAGCTTGCGATTGTGGCGTCGCTGCTTCCACTGCGAGCTTTCGCCGCCACTTGCGGAGGTAGGATTCAAGCATGTCCCTCGCAGCCATGTTCAGGATGTTCCGCAACTCCACCGTAGGGGGCGCCTCGCGCGTGTTTGGCGCGAGGTGTGGCGAGTAGTTCCTGACTAGGTTTGCGACAACTAGTCAGTCCCGACAAGAGACGACAGGCGGGACGGGCGGTGGGGGGAAACATAAGTCAACAGGGGGTGAATGGATGGGGAGGCGAGAATGAAAAGTGCGCGTGCTCGCGCGGGAAGCGTATGGCACAAACAGTATCTGAGCAAGGCGAGACCGATTGGAAACTCACTGATGTCGTCCACAGAGTCTTCCGGAGGCATATGCTCCGCCACACCAGCCATGACATCCACAGTCTCGTCCTCTCTGAAGAGCTCTCCGCGCAGCTCGGGGTAATAGCTGATGAGGACGCGTGGATCGAGCTCGCCCTCGTACAAGCGGTTGCCTGCGTCTTCAAACAACGTCTCCTGAAAGCACTGGAACCCAAGCCTTTGATTGATATAACGCAGTTCGTCAAGCTAGCAGGGCCGGTGTGAGCCATGCTTTCCACCAACCACAAGTGATGCCTCACATCGTGTCCGTCTGCATTCAACATGGACTGTAGTCGCTTCCGTTGTTGTTCCGCAAGGTCCGTTACATCTTCGAGCCTGTGCGCCTCCAGCAAGGCATCCGCTTGTGATATGAGAGTCGATGGAAGCAGGGCTTGTACGGCTTTGGAGCCAAGTACCAGCACGTTCGCCTTGGGGAAATTAGGGTATTGTAGGGTAGCCATTACTAGTGCATCCGAGTGTTATACAAGCTAGAAAGCGTTCAGCAGAGAGCGCTGTGTTGCACAGCGGAGAGGTTGTGCACAGTGCACGTCGGCGACGTCGTGGTCGTGGTCGGCTAATTACCAAGTACGTACTGGGGGCGCTTACTTTTAATTAACAGCAGTGCTAATAAGCGCCGGAGCAAGTCTTACATCCTATTATAACTTACTTTAGAGCACTAGCTTGCTTATAATCTCAACTCACTCATAGTAGTAGTACTGACTTACCTGGACTTCTGAACCGCTTACTGTATACTAATGGCTCTAACTAAGCCCGTCAATGTACTACTGTAACCCGATCTACACCGGTTTCAACTTCAACCACCATCAAATCGTTCAGTTCGTCACTAGCGTAGTTCGCCAGGTTCAACAAACTTTGACGAATCCTGTCTTGAATTCTGCCTCGAGATTTCGGGGAAACTAGTCCACCCTCGGACGCGCAATTGGTCGAGCACGCAGAAGTTGCCATCTGGCAAAGACACCGAGTCTTATCAGGTTCTCTGTGAGTGATTAAAGACTCAGTATAACGTAGTCAGAAGTACTCAGCAGACAGCCATCATGTAGAACTCTGTACGCGACATGACATACGCACCTCAAAAACCGATCGACGTGCCTCCGTACCAGTTGCAGCCGTTACTATCCGGCTTCACAGACGTTCTCAGTCGTAAGCCTCGACTCAAACCTCAGACTAGGAACTATAGCTAACCATGTTTGTGCACTAGGCTCCGCAGGTCACCCTATTAACGTCCGATGCGCGCAAGCCATAGGTGCGTTGAGGGTCTGCACGTTCCCACTCCATTAGGTTAATCGTGTTCCTAGGCTCTGAGATATACGTCGGTTGTTCAAACGGAGAGCTTCTCCGTTTTGCCTTGCAAGGAAACACCACAGACTCGGTGTGTGCTGACGAAGCCTGTGACAAAGCCATGCTAACCTACGGCTGCCAGCAAGAATATACCCTTTTGTCTCGGCAGTCGATACCCAACGAAAAACCTATCGACGAGATAGTCCTGGCCCCCAGTATTTCGAGAGCATTAGTGCTCTCTGGTGCGAAGTTTCGCAGACGCCGTGAACTCTACTAATCAGCCACTCTTTCAGATCACCAAATCCATTTCTACACTCTACCCGCACTGGACGTGGTTTCACATAACGTGATCAAACCTATCAGGAACGTCGTGACATTTGCAGTCGATGAACAACATCTCAGAAGGCCCCCTCAATTGGCCAACGATATTCCCGTACCCGTCGATCCAATTGAGTTCTGTGTGGTCAAGCGAAATGCAATCTCGCTGTATAGCCTACGCGAGAGGTTATTTTTCCAAAAGGTGTGTACCATCTTGCGTCTAGGACGGCGTCTCCTTTCCATGCTCACATACTACGCAGGAGATACCTCTTCCCACGGGCGGAGTTCTTGCACGTCGCACTGGTCGATATCTGTGCATCGCTGACAGGGAGAATTACAACGTTGTAGACCTCGTACAGGCTTCTCTCGTCCCCCTGTTGCCGATTTCCCAAGCATTTGACTCCGACGTCGTCGTGAAACCATCCATCACTGTCATCAGCGAGAACGAATTCCTCATCTTGTCCTGGACGGGCGGTAGCACGATCGGCGTCTTTATCTCTGGCGAGGGCGATCCTGTGCGTGGGACACTGGAATGGCCTAGCCATCCGGAGGCTATCTGTAGGTTTATTGTTCGCATGAGGCCGCCTTCATGATGGACTTACACCATCGATAGCCCTTGACTATCCATACGTCACAACTCTCCTCCCCAACAACACGATCGAAATCCACAGCATCGAGACACAGACTATCGCACAGGTCATTCCAGCGCCACCTGAAGGGCCCGGTCCTCTCTCCAGCGATAGAAGGGCGCTCATTGCATGCTTCAACGGATTTTTCATCCCAAGCACGCAGCGTAGCGAGAAGCTACGACCTATGCCCGTGCGGCTTGTTAGGAGAGGAGGAACTAAGGCCGCCACGCAGAAGGAAAGCACTGCTGACCCCGTACCAGACCTCCCTGCCTTGTAGTATCCGCTGTGGCTATGCGAATTTGCGAAACGGGTGCGCTTGTTCTCCTTGACCACAATTTGCCGAGCAAAATCCCTCGCGCGCCTACGGCAGCGGTTCGTCGGGGGTGTCAAGACAATGAGTCCAGTGCAGAGAAGTCTCCTCACAAGCAAAGACCGTAACCGCTGACTCCCATGATGCCTTCCCTCTAGATAGCGTTCACAATGAGCAGACGATGCAATCTCTTCCCGCGAACATTACCCAGCCTCTCGAAGCACAAGGAGAGTGATCCCAGTGGCGCGCGATCAACCCGTCGCCAAGCGCTTGTTGTTCTCTTGTTTCCTGCTGTTATGAACGCCTTCCGACACGTATTGTTCTGCGCAAGGTGTCTCTATGTTTCTCTGTGGGTCCCGGGAGTCCTGGAAACAGGCACTCTGACCCCTCTGCGATCTTGTGCTTGTGTGGACTTGCAAGTACCCCAATCAGGCAGTCCCGATGCAAGAATCCGTCAGGGAGAACAAAAGGGTACCGTTTCGTCTGCAACGCATGAGCCTGCATAAGACTTCGTTCGAGCCCGCCATGCTGCCCATCCCTTCTCCTGCTGCCTTCCTGTTGAACAGGACGGCTACGGTGTGCTTCCCTGAAATCATCGCCGGGCACTGTCGCATTACTCGACTGAGGGCTTCCGTGGTAGCGTGTCCGTACAGCACTCTCGGACCTGTTTATCATGTCAGAAGGCCCAAGGTAGGCCACATGCCCTGCTCGAATTCTAGATCACATCCGCTGAGCCGTCTTCGATCATGATAGCATCCCCCAGGGAATTCCTCGGCGCCCATTGCCCACTCCTCCTACCAGAGGCAGCTCGCCTCACGAGGACCGTGTGAGGGTTGAGATCATCCCACACGGCAGCAGTGAGGTTCATGTCCACGTCTCTGGGAGGGTTCCGGTCGTTCTAGGTTCTTCTTCGGGCCATACGTCCCCTCAGCGGGCGTCTGGATCCAATGCAGCAGACACGCGCATCGATAACACGCCAGGCGCACAGGCGGATGCCTCCGCACAAGCTGCTCAGACTAACACTAATATCCCAGCAGGCTCGGGGATGGGTAACGTCCCTCCTCAGACTGTCACCAATCCCCCAGCGATGGCGGGCCCTAGTTTGTTGCGTCCTTCTTGGCGGGGCCCACGACCGATTCGTCAGCCATCGCCTGAATATCCACCAATGTATAATGTTGATGTAACCGAAACGACCCCGCACTCCGCCCCTCTCCATCGCGTGGCTACTCCTGCCAGAGGCATTCTACGCGGAAGTAATGGTACGCGTCGCTCATCCTCTGTCGTTAACCCTCCGGGGTCTGATTCGTTGTCCTTGTAGCGGGTCCTAGCCGATCGGGCAATCAGAATGCACAACCCGGAGATGATGCTAGAGAGGGACAAGCGGGACCTTCTTCTGGTGCGAGATGGCTTCTCCGAGTTCATCGCAGTTGATGTCTGATGACGATGTTTGGTCGTCTCTGCAGGCAGACCCCGACCGCTAAGCGGAAACCGAGGACAAACCCAGAACAACCAAACCCAATCGCAATCTGCGCAGCAACGACAACCAGCTACCCAGTCTCACTGGCAGCAGCACTGGCAGGGACAGGCCCAGCAACAAGTGCCCTATGCTGCACCCTTCTATCCCACTCAAGGACAGGCATTTGCATATGTGCAGCAGTTCCCTATACCGACGGGATTCACTTGCCAGGGATGCTCCCAGCCACAGTACCACCATCCCCAATGCCCAGTGTTGCGCGAAATAATGGCCCGCGCTCAATGGGCTCAGGCAGCCCAGGCGGCCCAGGCAGGCGCCCAGCATCAGCGCAGGCCGCAATCAGCAGACCGTCGAGATGGTGGCGCCGTGCCACCGACCGATGCAGGACATAGGCGTACGTCTCGAAGTCACTGTTGGTTCCGTCGTCTCTGTTTTTTGAGATGTCTCCGCGCAGGGACGCCTTCTGGGGAGAGCGCCTCGCACCGGAGAAGGGATGCTGAGCGGTCGGCTCGCCGTCGAGACGATGACGAGGAGGACGAGGAGGACGAAAACGTATGTTTTCCTTTGACTCACACTCGCAAGTTACTGATTTCTGTTGTCAGTTGCTCCCAGGTCGATCTCGTTCTCCGCCTTCGCCTCCCCCTGTCGTTCCACCTCGGCTTCGCTGGCGGGACCCAGCGAGGCTTGCTCCCTTCATTCCTCCAGGAGATCCGCCACCGGATAGGTCGGCACTCCCAAGTCCCCCTCCCTCCCGCGGGCACTCTCGTGAACGAGGGCCAAATCACGCATCGCAGGCTGCCCGCCCAAGCTGGGGACCAACCCCTGGCCCAGCAGCGTTCTTGACTCCCCACATGCCGAACCAGATGTGGCCCACATGGATCCACCAAATCTTTACTGGATTTGTACCACCCCAAGGCCCGCCCGTTCTGCCCGCGAACGCGCATGCACCCCCGCCTCCAGGCTTCTGGAACGTGAGCCGTCCGCAGAGCCGGGCCTCACAAGGACGGCATGCCCGTGCCGCAGCTCCCGCTTCTGAGGATTTCATTCCCTGGCTTGATACCGACGGATATGCAACTCCTCACTTCTTGACTGAGGACGGCCGCCTACTCACGGCAATGCCCGCCGGCGAGACAACAGGAGGCCCCGTGGCACCCATCCTCAGGCCTGTACCCCTTTCGCCATTCAGTGGGCCTCACTTACATCCCTATGTCCTGCCAAACCCTGAATCGCCGAACTGCCCCGTGCTCATATGGGACGTGCGCTTCCCGCCCGACATGATCAAGCGCATAACGTGCCGGGAGCAGATTGTACGCCTCACGCCGGACAAGCTCAAGCACTCCCTGACGCACCCGGAGGTGCGGGAGGCTTGGATCCGTGTCCGCGTGACTCACGACGATACGCTGCTCAACTACTGTCTGCCGGTGGCGCTGAAGCAGGAGCGCGCGATCACCCTGCAGGACGCGTTCGAGGCGGTCTACCATGCTCTGCAGAAACCGGTCACGCAGGAGCAGGCCGCGCAGTTCGCGCGCAAGAACCCCGAGTCCTGGGCGAAGGCCCAGGAGGCGTGCAGGAAGCGTTGCTCTGAGGCCCCTCATGTGGCCATTCCTTCGGTTGAATGGAACGAGGGTGTCAAGCGCGTCGACCTGCTCAAGGAACACGTGCGGTTTCAGGCGATGGTCGTCCGCCATTATCATCACCCAGGCATGACACAGATGGTCTGGGTGATAAACGCATCTTTTGTGCCGGCGTATGTGGTTGATCCACGCCTCAGAGGGCAACTTCGGAGACCTCGCCACTAACTCCCACTTGTCCCACTCCCCCCACAACTGTTGTGGTATTGATATGGCTGCACGATGTGCACCAATGGTCATACTTATTTATTCTCGGACTGCTGTGATGCTCTTATGATAACGCTTTCACGCTTTGTGCTATGCGACTAATGTGCTAAATGCTTTCGATGACCCCAATGTTGAAGCTTGAAGTACTGTATCATTATATCTGTAACATACTACGACGCGACAACAGTCATGTATCCACATGCCACGACGAATGCTACTCCGATGACTCCCAGAGACAACCTTCCGAAGACGGTTCATTCAAGCATCAGAATCGAAAACATACTAGGAGCCTGATTCAGTCCGTACATGCCCTAGCGTACAAAGACAGGGATATACAACATACATACAGCGAGAACAGTGGCAGGTAATACAGTGATCCAAACCCGAGAAAACATGATAGGCATACATACTCGCAAACATCAGGGAAGCGCAGCACCGTCTATTCATCCGCATACCCATACTGGTTCTTCGTCAGTAGCGCGGCGCGCTCAGGTCTTCTCAGGCACGGGGACCCTATCCGCCCAGCGCATTTGAAAACTCTCCAGGCTGCTCACCGAACCGAGCCGTTGGAGGCTCGTCCGGCTGCTCGAGCGTGAGCGCGCGACGAACGAGCCCGAAGACCGGAGGGACTCGTTCGAGGACGTCGAGGAGGCACGTCGGTGGCGTTGCATGCGCTTCGGGTCGACATCTGGCACGTTGGCGATGCGCGCGAAGAGGGAGAGCACTAGAGTGGGCGTGTGTTAGCATGAGGTGCGCACAAGCCTGAAGAGGAACACATGCGTACCATCGACCGCAGACACTATCCCACAGAGGTTCGTCGGAGCCATGGAGCTGAAGGAAGGAGAGCTCGACATTGGCGATTCCTCGGTAACGAAGAGCCGGTGCGCATTTGCTGGAAAAGGTAAAGATTTTTATCAGGACCTCCCAAAGAGCACCTGAGTCAACGGATACTCACTAGCTAATAGTTTCTGCATGGTGTAGAACAGCGTATTATTCGGGCTAACGCTGTAAACTTCGCAGCGATGTCAACACAACTTCCCGTCGTACAAATAACTCATACTGTATACCTGGAAACTTGTCCACGCCGTCCGTCGACCCATCTGGCTCCTGTGATATCTGAATCAGTAACCGTATGTGAAGACACGGCTCCGCCGAAGCACCAACCTTGATACGCGCAACCAGTTGCTGGAGCGGGGTTGATAGGATCTGGTTACTCTGGGCAGGGACAACGATCTTTCCAATAATATTCGTTAGTTGCAGTCTTGCGTTGTGACGAAAAAAGAAGACCTTACCTTTCCTATGTCTGTCACGCTCACTGCGCTCAACAGACCCCCGGTTTCATCGTCGACCACAGCAATACTGCTGACGCCCTCATCGCTCATGAGGGTCATCGCGTCCAGCACGGAGTCACTCGCTTTTGCAGCGACGACCGACATATAAAGATACAGCGATGGCAAGGATACCGAGGAGAGCGGAACCGAGAGGTACCGAAGCAAGCTTGGCGTCTTCTGTGCGTATGTTGTTAGCCATGAGAGCAGCCCCCGGTCCGATACCATGCCAAGGTAGTCCGAAGAGGGCGCCGGAGCCTGAATGACCACTGTCCAATGGGTTGTATTAGAACCAAACGGCGGACGCATGCGGAGAAGGTTCAGTATGAGGTTACTCGCCTCTGTGGGCGCCTCGGGAGAAGATGGCAAGGAGAGATATGATATTCGCATCGTGCGGCAGAATCTCGAGAGGGTTCTTCTCAGACAGATCTGCATACGTCACATATGAGGTCAAGCGTCGTCTCACACTTCTCGTTTCGGTAGACGTACTGCTTATAAGGTATGCGGGGACTTTGCCTTCGCGGGCGGCGTTCAGGATTTCTTGTACCCGGGGCTTCTCGCGGAGCTCGTCCATGCTGATCTTGTGTCGTGTCGCAGCCAGTGTCAGGAACGCGTTCACATCGGCGAACTGTATGTAGGAAAAAGATATAAACGCTGAACATCGAGCGATCTGACCGTGTTTACGTACGTCAAACAATCCATAGAAGGGCGTTTGTTGAGGAGAGCGATCGTGAGGAGTCCTGATCGCCAAACAGAGAAGGTCCTGGGACAGTAACACCTGCGGACAACATCGCGAATGTTCAATGTCATTCAGATTTCCTTCGGGCCGTTTCTAGCCACTCACTTCGCAGGCATCTTCTACGCTGGTCTCGGCGTCGATAGCAACAACAGGAGAATCAATCAGGTCTACAAGAAGAGTGAGGTCAGTAATGAACGAGCGCTTGATACTCTATGCTACAGAACCGCGCATCCGAACTGGACCATGCCTTGAGAGCGAGCAGAAGAGCTCTACATGCTGATGCAACGGCACAGCTCGGATAAAGCGGGCGGACGTTGGCACCCACGGCCAAGAACGGTACTCACCCTGCGCCAAGGTCTGTCTCCACACTGAGACCCATTCCCCGGAGTCCACGTTCGACACCGTGGTGAGTACAACCGGAGAATCGCTCCGCGTGCTCGACACGGAGAGCCTCTTCCTCAGCGACATGGTGGTTTGCGTTACGTTGGCGTCGCGCGTCCGAGCCCAGGAAGTCGCGTACCCTCTTTGTGAGTGGGTATTCCCGTCGAAAGGTGAGAGAAGTAAGCAGGAAGGTGATATCCGTCGCTGTAGGCGTACGCTTTATATGCAGTAATCTCTTAGCTGGCACAGGGAGGGTCGGGAGGGAAGAAGGAAGATGGTGGCTACATGCCAAGAAGGGGCCACGCTGCGAGTCTGCTGCAAGTGTTACTCTTGGATAATGAAACGTAAACGAACCTCTATAGATAAGATAAGATCCGCCCAATAATGACCTCATTCTCTCGTATTTGGCGCCCACGCTGTTTATGGCTACAAGTGGTTGACTTCGACGTGAAGATCTGGATGGTTGCAGTGTACACTCGCATGGCATATTTGGGTACCTATGTCGTAGCCAGAACGTGCACACTCAATCTCTACCATCCGACATTGATCCTACATACCCACCGTACCAGCTCACGCCCACGCAATAACGTCTTCACGGTCCGAACAGGCCCGAACGGCGCGTTTCAGTGCCAGGGGTGCAGTGGAACGACTATCGATCGATCTAAAGTCTCAGAGAACGTAACGATAACGAAATGCAGACATGCCGACGAAAGATACATACTTGAACACTAGAATACACATGCTCTAAGGTACGAAACAACAGTCTATAAGGGTGATCATGACAGCGCAAAAACGCCGAGGAGTCGTCATAACCGGGTCTATGCGGGAGTGGAGGGGGACAGCGAGAACAGAAACGTGGGCGTCCAGGGATGCATGCAAGAGAGGATGGGTATAATGGGGACAGCAGTGCTTCACGCATGACCATTGCCATTGGTGACGCCGTTGACCGTCGTCGCCCCGCTCGTCGTAGTGACGCTCTGGTGCTCCGTCCTCTCCTCAGAGACCCGTGCCTTGAGCGCACCAAGGATCTCCTGCACCCGCGTCGTTGCAGTATCGAGAATGGGCTGGACCCGCTCCTGGACCGTATCGCGGACCTTGTGCACCTTCTCTGGAAGCGGCTCGGGGGACGTAAGGATCGTGGACAACTCGTTGATGGTAGAAGTCAGATTCGCCGAGATGTCGTGGAAGGAAGCCTGCAGGGTCCCCGGGAGCGCTGCCGTCGAAGCCTGTCATACACAATACCATGAGAACGGTGTCAATTAGGCTGCGGTCGGTGACAACATACCTGAACCTTCTGGAGTTCCGCGAGCATGGTGTCGCTGAGCGCGTGGACCCGAGATTGCGCCGCGCCATAGCTGGTGGAGGCAAGCTCGCTCAAGGACTGCGCGGTCGCAGAGGCACGCTGGACGAGCGCGTTTGGGTCTTGATCTGGTTGATTTGCTCGGTCGAGTAGGTGAGGACCTGGTCGCGGAGCTCCTTGGTGAGGAAGTACGCGCGCTGGTACTGGAACTTGGCCTCGGCGGGCGCCTCGGCAGGCTTATCGGCACTGGCGTTCGAGTGGAGCTTGTTGACCGCGACTGCGAAATAGTCGACGATCGGTGCGAATTTCTGCAGGGGCAACGTCATGGTCAGCATACACGTGTTGTTTGGGTTGCGATTGGGTGAGAGCGCGCCCCGTACCTGGTCGATACCCTGTGCGACCTGGTAGGCCGGAGTCTTAACCTTCTCGTCGAGGGTCTTGTTCGCCACGTCCTTCGCGTGGTCGCTACGCCCCTTGAGGTCCTTGATGATGTCCTCGGTGGGGGTGTGGAAGGGGTAAGGGTAGCGCGACTCGACCGCGTCAAGACCCTTGTTTGCAAGCCCGTCCGCCTTGTTGATAATGGGCGCAAGGCGCTTTTGAATGGGCTCTGTGTACGAGAGAGCACTCTTGGAGATCTCCTGTGCCGTCGTGTACGGTGAACGCGTGTAGGGGTTGTTGAGGAGGGTAGAATGGATGGTGCTCAGCGAGTCCGCAACGAGCGGGATGGCACCCATCCGGGAGAAGATGGTGAGCTCCGGCTGTGCGGGCAATGCTTGCTGGGTCTCCGTGGCCATCGCTGGCAACGATGTGAGATATGCAGAGAGGGTGAAGTCAAGAGGATGTTCGTTCGAAGCAAGATAAGGTGCTGCGTTCAAGTTTGCGCACTTGCGTTTTATGAACCCAGCCATTGCATGTGATTCTGGAGGATCTGAGATTCAGATTGCCTCGTGCCTGTCAAGCGCCCAATCGAGATACCCCACATGAGCGCTAATGTCTTTTCGGTGCCCAAAATGGAGCCGTTGACCTCCGTTGACTCGGGGGATGCCGTCCGACGACTGCAGAGTTTGTAGACCGACGGCCAACCGACAACGACCATCATCTCGCCGACGATGGCGGTGTGCTCGACATGTGCATCGACGAGCAATTTTCCTCGCAGTTTTGTCAAGATATCGCGATATGCGCGTGCATCTGATTCCACCACTGGTGGCTCTGACACAGCAAGCAACCATTTGCAGAAAATCACAGGCTCGCTTGCGCTCTCTGAACCTGGCTGGGCTTTGACTCTTGGAGACCTGGTCGGAACTGTATTTGCGTCCCCTAGCTTCTGCGCTCTCGCCCATATTTGTCGTGATCGGTGTCTATACAGGCTCCGAAGGTGGTTAGGGAAGACTTAACTCCCACGCGCTCGTCGCTCGAGTACGTTCTATACCCCGTCCCTGTCAACTAGACCACTCTGGACGACTCTCAAGGCCTTGGAGATCGAAGGAACACCGAAAACATGTGCTGGATGATGGAACGTGCCAGGTCATCATGGCATTCGAAGCTAGTGTGGGCCCGTTCGTGACCGGCGCAGCTTGGTAGTCGGACTGCTGCGACGCTCGCAGGTATGATTCTTCGATCGCTGATTCCGTCTTTCTGAAGGATGCACTGCAATCAACCTCGCTGGCGCTATGCTACTTCCAGGGAAGGGCAGACATACATCCCTCAGCCGAACTGGAAACCGAGCATCTCTAGTCCCCAGCACCCGTCCAACGTTCAAGCTCAGCTCAGTAATCGTCATACCGAATGCAGACGCCTCACTGCAACACGCCGTTGATGCTTGGTTTTACACGTTGCACCGGCCGCTCATCTAACGAGCTTACTAGGACGCCCTTAAGCGCCGTTTAGGCGGCTGAGAAGACTACATGGGTGTTCTCTGCTACAACTGCCCGAGGCCGCACGTTGTACACGCTGTTTCCGGTATACCCTATATCTATACGTTTAGACCGTCCTTCAATACGAAGTCACTACACTTGTAGGCTCGTGCGGCATGCCAGCTGATCGCCCGCGTCGACGACCCGACGAACGGCATACTCTCCCTGTTCCACTTGGTCAGCGTTGTCAAGCCACACCCACTCATGGTCAACCTGGATGCCTTCGACGAGGGTTTGGCAAACCTCGTCGACTCTGCGGGGAACACCGGGAACAGTACAAGACACTATACGCTAAGTACAAGAAGTCGTCGTGGCAGGTCGAACGACTCGACGATGAGATAGCTGCCGAACCAGACTGGGTGCTCACATCCCACTGGGACGGGGCGAGGGTCGATTTGGCCATATCATTGAGAACACGGCACATCAACGCACTCACCGAGGAGATAACAGAGCGCGAAAAGTATGAAAATCTGTTCATCGAGCACCGTGAGTCCTCGGCATATTGTCACATATACCGTACTATTCGTCCTCCGCCTGAACATGTGCGTACAGCGGACGAGGGCCACGTCAGATGGCTGGATCACTTACGAGCCAAACGGGAGCGGTCTGCAACCATCCTCGCGCAGCTGCGTCGTCGAGCAGAAGAGCTGGCACGCACACGAGAGCATTGTGTCCCCGAATCCCCCTTAGAGCACGTGGAACCCAGTTGGCAGGCTAGGCGCAGGGAGGTAGAAGCCAGGAGGGCCGAACGGACCCGCGTCAGGCGTGCGCAAGTATTCCAACGACTATCTCAGGAAGAAGAGCGTCGGGCGGCACTCGATGAGACGCACCGTCGGGATGAAACAAGGCGTCAGCAGTTCGCGCAAGGCAATGCTGTGGAGCCATACTCGAACGTCTGGAGCCCTCTCGCCAGACAAAGTCAAGTCGCTCCCGTTTCGCTGCCCGGCGCGGAGGCAGCCGTGCGCGAAACCGCGCCGCTCCTCATTCGCCCCACGGGTGTGCCCATCCGATCATACACCTCCCGTACACCTCCCGTTTACTACGACTTGGAGGGGCAACGAACTCGGCAGAAAAGGGCTCTATTGCAGATCATCCTGCTTGGACTCGTTTCGCTCTTCCCACTGGTAGGATGCACGATCACTGATCTCGGAGGACCACCTAACCTGGATTGATTACAGGCTGGCATATTATACGCCTTGCTTTTCAGCAGGAGGTGAATGTCGTTTCACAGCCCTGTGTCCTTTGCGGGGTAGTCCGAGGTCTCTCGCGAGGGTTTCTTCGAATACCTTCAAGATTCATGCAGCTCGATGTTTGGGTTGACGTGTTCAAGCGATTGTATTGGTCTATTTATAACGCGCAAATGCGGACGACTTCGCCTGGCACGTGGTATCAGTGTGCAGCCTGGCAGGTATCTGACCGCTTCGACAGCGCAGCCTTGGCCCTTGCAGAATATCGTTCAGGTCCAAGCCTGGGAATGCCATAATATACGGCCTTGAGACCATAAGTCACGAACGGGTATTGACCCGTATTGACTGATTTGCCTCTTTTGGGATCGAGGCGCGGGTGCGGCGTTCCGCGAGGTACCTTGCTGCTAACCGGGGTCCCGAGAATATATGGCGCGCCTTGGGAAAAGTCGACTTAAGCTCCAGGAGGCTCCTGATCATGGGATCAGCCACATCGACACTCACAGAATCGAGGGTTGCTTCAGACCCTATCTCTCTTGTGTGCGGGCAAGCTTGATCTTGTACGCTCATCTGCAGCGCGCAACGCAAGAAGCCAAGTGCGAACTCGTGTACTACGAGCATGTCTCGGGTTCATCTCCAGGAAGAGCTTGCCCGTTCGACCGCGAAGGTGACGGCAGAGACGGCATTCGGCCCTGTTCACGGACGCCGTGCAGCCAATGGCGCGGCGGTATTCCTAGGTACGCATTACGATAGATCGTCGTCCTTCATTCCAGATGGCACGCTGACCAACCTCCCTTGTCAAGAGGTTCCATACGCGCTGCCCCCTATTAGGTTCCAAGACCCAGTTCCTCTGCCTGCCTCGTACCGGTACGAGGAGAAGGAGTATATTCTCGAGAGCAAGTGTACGTGCGTTGAAAGGTCGCTCGTATTCGGGCAGACCTGACGCGCTTGTTTAGATGCCGCCCAACCGAAGAACGATGGCCAAGCGGCTGGTACGTCGCGGCGACGGACGCTTGCCCAGGTTTGGGACTGGATTCACTGATATCTCGTTAGGGGTGCCATTTGAGGACAAAGTTGGGTTGGGACAGCCTAGCGAGGACCCGTGAGACTTTCCATTGCATTCGCTACAGCCCCTAAAGCCACAAGTTAATCTTAGCCTAGGCTCTTCGTAAACATAGTGTGCCCTCCGTCCTTCCCTGCGCAGACGAACCTTCCTGTCAAGGTGTACATTCACGGAGGGTACGCGTCCAATCTGAACCCAGCTGATCGATCAATAGTATCAGGAATGAGGTTTCGCTCACACAACGTTTTCCAGCTTCTTGCAATTCGGGTCGCCTCATGGCCTGAGTGGACAAGCACATTTCGTCGCAGCTGAGCGGTCAGAGGTCTGGGTCAACATTGGCTACCGGCTCTCGGCTTTCGGGTTTCTAGCTAGCGATGAGCCCAAGATAGATGGTAATTTTGGCTTCAAGGATCAATGGCTCGCCCTCCTGTGGATCCGCGACAACATCAAGGCGTTCGGTGGTGATCCCGACAACGTGCAGCTCACAGGCCTTTCTGCAGGTAGGCATCATTGCACACCGAGAAATATGCAGAGCGCTCACCATTTTACTTCTAGGTGCACACTCGGTGCACCAGCTCCTTCATCACGCGTCGCGCCTGCCCGATGGTGAGAAGGCGCCTTTCCGCACTGCAAACCTGCAATCGAACGCCATCGTGTCAGTCCATCCCCGCTATGACTCTCCACGCATATGACTTAGATCTCGGTCGACGCTAGGACGACGCCGAAGACCCCAGCGGAGCTAAGGCCCCAGTTCGAGGCTCTGTGCCGCGCGCTCCTCCTGGACCCCGACGCGCCCGACATCCTTGAGACGCTCCGCGACACGCAACGCGTGCCTTGGTCAGCGATCACGCACGCCATCGAGACAGACGCGCTCGGGGTCATATATGGCACCTTCCGCGGATGTTGGGAGCCGTCTTGGATCGGGGACACGGACACGATGGTCTGGCAGCGCAGCGGTGGGCTCGCGCGGGGCCTCGCGTCGCACGGGGTCCGCGCGGTCATCGTCGGGGACCTCACGGAGGAATGGTACATCTACTCGCTTTCGCACCCCATCGCGTCCCCCTCGGACATCGTGACGAACATGGAGAGGTACTACCGCGCGGATGTCGTGCACAAGATGATCGAGGCGTTCGGAAAGAACCCAGCAGACCCGGAGGAGGCGACGCGCGTCTTTGGAGAGCTTTTGGCGGAGGGCCAAGTTCATCTGCCCGTGCGCCTCCTCGCGCGCGATCTAATGAATGCGGGGTTCCCTGTCGTGAGGTACGAAATTGCCTGGACTCCAGAGCAGCTACGTCCATTCGGTACGCACGCTCCGGAACGATTGAGGAGAAAAGCTTCTTCAAGGACTCACTATCGACTTCTAGGTTACGTGACGCATGGGACGGACAGGGCGCTCTGGACGTTACGACTAAACGTCCTCGAGGGTGACCAAGTGGACGTCGCGCGCAAGTGGTTAGATACCATCGCGGAGTACGTCAAACGCGCCGAGGCCGGCGAAGGCCTACAAGAGATTAAGAAGGTGCTCGCGTTGACGACAAGCAAAGAAATCGGGGAGAAGGAGGATAACCTCTGGGACAAGTATATGGGCTTACGGAAGACGCTCCCGGGGGAGGAGTGAAAGTGGGCAGAGCAGGCTAAGGGATGATAGCGCTTTGTGAAGTCTCAGAGAAGGTGAGTAAACGAAAATATCTCGGCTATCAACAGTACTGTACTGATGTTGGCTCACCATTCTTGCCTGACGTTGTTAGGTGCCGGTGACCCCGGATTCCATGTACAATATCATACCGATGGATAGCCTCGCTCGTCCGTGTTCTCGCGAGATGGTACATATTATCTAAGGCCCGACGCACGCGATGCCGATACGGAACTCACGAACATCACCTGCAACGCTATAGATATCGCCCGTACGCCCGCTTTTCAGGCCAGTTCGCGGACCGGGGTATATATTTCACACATACGGCAACTGTCCTGGGGAGATGACTGCACATATATCATAGCACCGTCGCGAACTTTGATATTCCCCGGCCCGCGAAGGTAGGTCAAACCTTCGAGTGGAACACTCGTCCTCACGTGGACCCCGCTTGCACGGCTTCTACGTGATGAGCGCCTTCCTCCCGTGGAGTATATACCCTCATATCCATGAGACATGGGAAGGTTGGCTACCACACGAAGACCTGGGACTACCTGGGACCACGAGCTTCTTCAGACACTGTGATTGGCACTCATCGTACTTGTCGTACACAGACAGCTAGACGCCTCAAGCTAGCTCTGGAGCAATGTGGATTGTGCGTCTGAGAGGCAAGTACCTTGTATGGGCTATCACGGGTACGTCCTTCAGTTGTTGTCATTCAGTTATACAGTCGCTTCTGATGCTGAGATTTCGTGGCGCATGACAGCATGCTGTTGTCAGGGATTCTTGCTGCTGGGATATGACCAAGGCGTCATGTCTGGCATTGTATGTCGAAGCGAAACATCTATGTACCATTCGCGCGTCTGACGCCTGTGTAGATTGGCGCAAACAACCAGTTCGGTGCGGATTTTGGACACCCGGATCCGACTACCCAGGGAACGATTGTACGTACTATCCAATCCATATCCTGTGCTGTCTTGTTGATCTCCTCGGGGCCTAGGTGGCACTATATGTACGCACCTGTTTACTTCTCTAGGACCATGCACATCGCTTGATAGGCTCGTCTGCTCGCAGGACATCGGGTGCGCAGTCGGTAGCTTGATCACGTTCTTCTGGGGAGAAAGCATAGGCCGGAAACGCATGATCATGGCAGGCGCATCCACCATGCTTGTCGGAACAGTTAGTCGTTTGTTCACTCCTCTAGATGCGGTCATTGACCATGTCTACAGGCGATCCTAACCAGTTCTACAACATTAGCTCAGCTATATGTAGGGAGAATCGTTACGGGCATAGTGCGTATTCATTCTTGATCACCGTGTCACGGGCGAGCACTCACACGACCAACGACAGGGCAATGGCTTCAACTCCTCGTCCATTCCTGTGTACCAGAGCGAGACATGCGGAGGAATGATTCGGGGTACGCTCGTCTGCCTGAACTCCACGGTAACAATCATTGGCCTTGTCATCGTGAGTCTCGCACATTGAAGTGCCCCATAAGCCGGCGAAGGCTCGACTTACCTGCATCTTCTGATAAGGCCTACTGGCTTGACTATGGCATGTCGTACGTGAGTGGGCCAGCACAGTGGAGACTCCCCATCGGTATGCGCCTCCCTTGCGTACCTTAAACACCAGTGACTAGGATTTACCCTATCTCAGGCTTCCAGGCCGTCTTCGCGCTATGTCTCCTCCTGCAAGTCCTCGTCCTCCCGGACAGCCCGCGATGGTGCATGGCCCATGGGCGCGTAGAGGAAGGCGTGCGAATCCTAGCACAGCTCGAAGATCGGGACTCCCCAGACCACCCAGACGTTGTTGCCAAACGCAAAGAGATTGAGGTCTCGCTGGCCCAGGAGAGTGCTGGGGGTCCCTTCCGCTATCGAGAGCTTTTGCAGGGCGGACCGCTGGGAAACTTCAGACGTATCTGTTTGTGCGTGGGGGTGAATGTCATGCAACAATTCACAGGGTACGTATGTCATTTCTGTGCACCAAGGGATGGGACGCTCACTGTTATTCAGGTCTAACATGATCAAGTAAGTGCAGCAAGTCTCTGTTCATTAGTTTTCCCATCTCATGCGCGGACCCAGCTATCTTGCGCCTGTGGTCTATCAGAACACGATGGGTTTGTCGAGGAACCTGTCCCTCATTTTGGGCGGATTCACGTCAGTGACGTACATGATTGCGTCCTTCATCCCTCTCTGGGTAAGTCACAAGTTCGGAGTGATACAAGCGCAGATCGGTGACGATCCAGATTGACACTGCGAACCTAGACCGTCGACCGTTATGGAAGACGCTTGCTCTTGATGACTTCCGCGACCGGCCTGTCCGTGTGTTTCATCATCGCGTCTATCCTGCTGTCCATTGGGACGAAAGGCGCTGCTTATGGGGCGACCGCCATGGTATTCATATTCCAGATATTCCTAGGCATCGGGTACCTGCCTATCGTGCGTACCCTTTCCAGCTTGTTTGCAACATGCCTCTTCTGACTGTGCGTCACATATAGCCCTGGCTCTATCCTGCAGAGGTCAGCGATCAGAACTTGTTTATTGGATTAGCTCAATTCGCGTCTTCATGCAGATCACCACCACTCGGATCCGCGCTCGAGGATCGGCGATCTCATCCTTCTTCAATTGGATGTGCGTGTTCGCGGTCGTCGAGATGACGCCTCCAGCTATCGCGAACATCAGCTGGCGCGTCTTCATCATCTTCGCGATCTTCAACGCGCTCTGGGTCCCGCTCGTCTACATCTTCTTCCCCGAGACGAAGGGCCTCGAGCTCGAAGACGTCGATCATATATTCGAGAAAGGCGGTATCACGGGTGGAGTCTGGAGCAGCCCGGGAGGTAGAACCGTTGAAAGGAGGCGGATCGTACGGGACGTTGAGGAGACACAAGAAAACGAGAAGAATGCAATCGACGTGCACGTTGAGGATAAGGGTAGTAAGGGAGACTGACGAGCCTCAACGTGTAATCGTCGTCGAAACACGCTGTATGCTTATAGCGCCGGTACTACATACGTTCGAACCGAACACACGGTCACCTCTTTATTGCTTCTGTGTCCGACCGCCATTTCCTGTGGCCCTCCATCTCACGTTCCAAGGAGCTCTTGCGGGCTAGGTCTGCTAGACCAATGAGACTGTTCCCTCGATTTCACGCAAAACTTCCCTTATCTGATCCTACACACTATGAGGAACAGTCTGTACAAGTATCATCACAGCTTGCTACTTCTTGTCTTGGAAATTCTAGCAGAGAACACGTACATATCCGAGTCCCTCCTGGCGCAATCTACTTCCACCGAAGCGCACTCCCCCGTCCATGGAAAACCCAATCAGACTGGTTCGGGCTCTTGACCTCAATTCCCAGATCCTCTGCAAACGTGCGCGCGGCAGCCGGGTCCTTCAAGAACTGCGTGGCAGCGAGGATGACGTCCGCCTGACCCTTGTCGAGGAGCTCCTGCGCATGCGTGCCCGTCTTGATGCCTCCGACCGCGCCGACGAGGAAGCGTTGCCCGTGCGCCTTCTTCACAGCCTCGGCGAAGTGCGCTTGGTACGCGGGCGCAACGATCTCGATCTTCTGTCGGGGGTCGAGTCCACCGGAGGACACGTCGATGAGGTCCACGCCGTGCTCAGCTACGAGGCCCGCGAGACGGACAGTGTCTTCTAGTCGCCAAGACGGCTCTTCCGGCGCAACCTGTTCAAGCCAGTCCGTTGCTGAAGGCCTACAGCGGTCGCGAATGAGTGAGTGTGTGATCCCTACAATGACATGAGTCAGCTTACCGAAGGAATAACGGCATCGTCTCAGGAATGACCGCGCGAATTGCATCAACGACCTCGACTACGATCCGCGTACGGTTCTCAAATGACCCGCCGTACTCATCTGTACGCTTGTTGGTGACCGGGCTCAAGAACTCGTGTAGCAAGAACCCATGTGCGGCATGGATCTCAATTGCGTCAATCCCAGCGTCGACGGCCCGCTTCGCAGCAGCTGCCCACTTGGCGACGACCTCCTGGATCTCCTGCTTCGAGAGCTCCTTTGGCGGTATGGCGGCGCTATATCCATTAGGCGCGGCACTACCATTCTCCTTCGGCTCCAAGTTCCACTTGGCAGGCTTCTCTTCTTCCACATACGGGATCGCAGAAGGTGCGACTAGGTCCTCCGCGTGCCCCCCCGCAGCCTTCGGGACGACGCCGCGCCCGGAGAGCCACAAGGGCGAAAGAGAGCCTTTGCGCCCTGCGTGTGCGAGCTGGATGCCGATCTTCTGCCCCTGGCTATGAGCGAATTCGACTAGCGCGTGAAGAGGCTCGACCTGCTCGTCGGACCAGAGACCACAGTCGTGTACGGTCGCACGGCCCTCTGGAGACACCGCGGTGGCTTCGATGAAGGTCAGCCCCGGACCGTGCACAATCATGGATCCCACTGTTTCCCGTAGTCAGATACCCTGAAATACGCCTATTCAGTAGCGCGATACGTACACATCGCGAAGTGGAATGGCGTGACGCTGCTGTTGTGATTGCCAGAGCTCATGCCCATGGGCGCTACCTGCCGGAGGGTCAGTATATCTCACGCAGGATGGGGCCACGTTGAAACGCACGAATAGACGGTTGTGCAGTTCAAGGCCGCGAATCTTGATAGGTTGAAACAGCGAGGGGATCGGCTTCCCATCCTTTGGCTGGGCAGCAGTGCCCGCAGGGGGCTCCTGAGCAGGCGTCCAGAAGGACGTGTTCGGCGCAGGCTTCGCGACAAGTTCCACCATGTTGCTCCTGGGGAATCTGTGGGTGAAAATAATGAAGTGAACGGATTCATCAAGTGTCTCTTTATAATACACTACAGCGCTATGGGTTCGAGGCCATGGCTGACAAAGCGACCATATCCACAGAGTCCGCAGCTATCTTACAGATATTCACATCTCCGACAGTGGGAGATATGCCGTGGCTACGGGGTTACTGTCAGCATTGATCTCGCCATCGTGTCCTCAGATGTGCTCACCCAGTCTCTCTGGCGTTCCGCATTGCCTTACAGGGCCGAGGCTCGCAAGAAACGAGGCGGGTAGGATACCCACAGCCACACCTGGAATAGGTATTGCGTGGGAGTAGACAACGGATAGTTACACGAACTGAACACGCCCACGATGTTCGACCATGCTTACACGTGGGCAGACATCGCAGCCGTAGCGATGTACCCCGAGAGTGTTGTATTTCGGTGTGTAATCATCTAGGATCCGCGGTCGTACAGCCGCTGAACAAGCAACTGTCAATGGAATCACAAGCAAGCGCAGGACAGTACCGGTAACGGATGCCCTGTTCCATGTGCGCCATCGAGTTTACCTGAATGCAGATCAATCTCGGCGCGCTTCTGTAGCAACTGGCCCTTAACGAGTTTTTCTCCGTACGTAACGAGCAGCCTCGGATGTGGACTCTTCATACGCGTACGACGAGGCACCACTAGGAAGCATTCGACGACGAGAGAAGGGACCTAGCTTATAGTCGACTAAGCACGTACGTTACACTCCTTTCGGCATTCTTCTTGTCGTTGTTCATGGCTTGGCTGGTAGGACAATACTTAGCGTATGCAAACAAGTTTGCAACACCGTGGTTGTGGACGAGGGCAAGGTGCCATGGGCTTTAGACGCCGACACGCGTGTTGGACGCGTCTATCACGTGGCACGAAGGCTGCTTCGGAAGGCATTGACGTATCTCAGCGCCTAAGAACGCGAAGCCACTTTGCCTCAGTCTCCCACTCTCCTCACCCATCGCTCTCTCTGCCGCTCCTTATTGCTGCTGTACTCTAGTCGGATTTCGTACCTCAATCTTGAGAGTAATAGCTCTCTTATTTTTCTCCAATATGGGACTGTTCAGCGGGTGGTTCAAGAAGGTATGTCGGCCGCAGTGCATTCCGAGGTTCATATCTCACACCGTCGCTTTGCGCCGTAGAACCAGCCCGAAGATTACGAACAGGCACTGGCTGCGCTCGCGCGGGACATCCAAAAGCGCCAGACGCACTTGTCAGAAATCCGTTTGCGCGAGCGCCGCGCCACACTGCTGTTCTCCGTCTACGCACTCCTGCTATGGATCATCTACACCAGCATGTGGTACAAGGACTTCATCCCAACCCTTACTGCGCATTCGCGGAATAGCCAGTTTGAGAGGACGGTAGAAGCCGTGCCGGTCTTTGTGGGCCCGATTGTGTGAGTATCCACGCACGTTATGGGCTAAGGATATGCTCACAAAGTTTCGTCTTTGTCCAGGATTCTCTTCATAAGAAGAATAGTTCAGATATGGTACACGCGCATCGGGGATGCAGAAGGTGCGGATTTTGTATCGTGGAAGGCGAGTCTTGTCACTGAGGTGGTCGTATGCAGAGAAGGCATTGGTGAAGTTGCGCAAGCAACAGCAGGACAAGATAGAAGAGGTCAAGCAGAAGACGAACTACTACTCCATGCGGAATCTGATTGAGCGTTATGAGGGTGGCCCCGGCCCAACCCCACCCGAGACGCCTGCTGGTCTGCGCCGACGCGTTCCGCCTCAGGTACCCCAGGTGCCTCAACCCATGCCTCAAACGCCTCAACGAAACCCGCAGGCGGCGCCTCCGCAAACGCCTGCCTTGCGAACAATGTCGCCGGGATTGCAGCAACAATTGTCGCGTAAGTGCCTATCTCGCACGTCGCTGACTCTGCTGGTCGTGTGCTGATATCATAGCATAGCGTCTCCCCAGAGGCCCCTTCCGCCACCGCGAAAGCAGTGGTTCGACAAACTTGCAGACGCTATCCTTGGTGATGACGACTCATCCGCGACAGGCGCGGCATCGCGTTATGCGCTCATCTGCCAGAAGTGTTTCGCCCATAATGGCCTTGTCAAGGAGAGCATGTGGGAGGATGCGCGTGAGTTGCCCGTCGTGCCCCGATGCGCTGCACAGTGCGAGTAACTGATTTTCCATGTCAGAATATGTCTGTCCGAAATGCGGCTACTTCAACCCGTCTGCACGTGCGCTTCGGCAATTGAAGGAGGGAAAGAAGAAGTCGCCTTCACCTGACTCACGATCGCCTGCAGGACCATTGCCGAGCACAGCGAAGGGGCAGTTCGCGCCTCCACTTGGCGTCCCGGTCAAGGCGGACGGCAGCGCTGCCCCCGCAGAACGTCCACAGTCTGATAGCGAGCCCGCGGAGGGGGCGAGTATGAGCATGGAGGTGGACTCGTAGCTCATGCCAGCCGTATCATACGAGTGCATTGCATAGCTGCTCAGGTCTGATGTTTTCGGTAACGGTCTCTGTATATACTGGGCGTTCGAGAACCGCGGTGGAGATCTGTGCATGAGAACATAGCGATACTACTTTTGGAGTATGTGGAATGCAGTTACAGCATCGTTCATTAATCTTGCATGCTGTTGCAGGTCGATCGTCGTTGGTGTGAACGACCCTGCCTAGGCATGGTTATCGAGCACCGCATCTCTGTCGGTGGCTTCGCTTAGGCCTTTCTCGGTGCGAACGTGTGTACCACGGTGACCCGCCGTGCGCGAGGCGGGGCAAGTCGGAAACGAAGTAGTATCAGGTGCTATCGGGCTGAGGTGTGTTCCTGAATCCTGACGAGTTGTTTGTCCCGGCAAGCGCGGCGCGCTTCGCTCGAATTGGGCAAAGTACATTTCTGCGGCGGGGCTGTGCTACGGCGCCAAGACCCTCATACAGCGGCAGCGCTAGATCCTGTGCAACGCCTTCTGACGAACTTGTACTTCGGGCTGCGATCCAGTCTAGTCGGCACCCAGGTCCGTATAATCGCCCGTCTCGGCAAACTTGGGAGCTCCCCGACGTCGGCAAGAGTGGCCGTCTATAACATTCAGTCATGCGGCATCTTTCGGTAGCCCCTGGTCAGTTGACGTCGCCATTAGCGAGGCAGTGCCTGCGGAATGAACGTCATATAAATCTCGCATGAACAAGAAGCGTCTCAACCTTCTCACGAACCAAGCCTCCCCAGCTTTCATACCCACACCACAAGTACAGCTTCCCAGGACCCCATCACCTTACCAACCACCACTATCGCCCGCAACTCATATACATCATGTCTAGCGTCGGAGACGGCACGACTGTGGTAGATGGCCACGTGTCTACCGTGCAGGTCGCGAGTGCGAGCGCCCATAACGGGAAGGGTATCCATTTCGATGAGCCACTCAAGCCCGGACGCAAGGAAGGTGTAGCGAACTTCACTACCCCTGTCGACTACTTGGAGGAGGAACGTCCGTTCTTCGTGAAGATTGGCAAAGACGGCTTGATTGCTGCGCTGGAGAAGCTCGATAGGCAGCTGAAGAATGTATGTGATCATGGCATGTCGCTGTACTCGAGAATCTCATAGTGATATAATACGCCATCACAGGCTGGTCGTGGACACGTGCTTTCGAGAAAGGTGTGTTGCAGCCACAACCTCTCCCCTGAGCCCGTAACTCATGAAATGCATGATGCATAGGTCCCGACGGACTGGATTGGTAGGGAGGTCAACCCCGGCCAGATCGGTCTTATCAACCATGGTGGTCTTCCCAAGATCCTTACGCGCCCCGGTCGTTACCCTGGTATGCCCCTGCGTAACTGGTGGGCGCGGAAGTGGATTGGGACCTGCGGATGTGCGTTTCTTCTCTTTTGATTCAGCTTCCGAGGGGTGAAACAGGACTAATGTGCCACACCAGTATCTGATACTGTCATTGAGTTCGGCGGCCTCACCGTTGTCCAAGTATCCCAGAACCAGGTAGGGTTTCTATTTCTGTTGGAAGACATGGCGCACTCTCAAGTTCAGCTCTACTTTAGGCAGCCGTCGTCTCCGACCCACAGAACCACGTGTTCGTAGTCAAGAACACAGGGTTCGTAGCATATGCGATTGAGGGCACCTACAATGTGCTCTCTATCGTTGACCAGACCCATCTTCCTACGATGATCAAAGATCCGATTACGAAGGTTACCCTGGGATGGTGAGTCCCTGCGAGCTGTGAGCGTTATGTGGCATAACGGAAGCTCACGGTATTCTCTCTTTGCGAACCGACAGGAGCCATGAGGTTACCATGAAGAGCCGCACCGGCACCGGAACTAAGCAAGATTACGTCGTCGCGCTCTTGTAGGTACAGACTATCTCACGATACGGCAGCCTGCTCAGGCGTGATCTGTCTAGCTTGAACATACCAGCGAACAACTGCGCCATACTCCAGAAGGGCGACGACCTGGAGCTTTTGCCCGCCGGGCAACACTACATCACCTCGCCTAATGTTACACTGCGTGGCATGTTCACGCTTGGGGAAAACCAAATTGAGATGCCCACGAAGGATATGTGCGTCTGTCCGGAGAAGCCTACTTTGAAGTCTATTTTGATAAACCTCGTGGCGGCCTAGATTCACGCGGGACCAGGTTCCCGTCAGCCTGACTATCTATCTCAAATGGCAGCTCACGGAACCACTCAAGCTGACGACTCATGGGTACAACACGCCATATGATGCACTCAGGTGCGGCAAGAGTCCGGCAACATACTCCGCCAAGCCTCGCACTGACCTTCTTCTAGGGACAAGACACAGTCAATCTTAACGCAAATTGTGGCACATCGTGAGTAATCTCCGTAAGCTACGGAGGAAACATTACCTACTACCGCGGGAAAATTTAGTGGATTATAGTTCGATGGTCAAGCAACGGTCGCTTGGTCCGGACAACCTGGATGATGGCAGCGACGCCTCGTCGGCGTTCCTTGACGCACTGAGAACGCGTGCAATGGATGACCTGCACCTCGCGGCGCTCGAGTACGGGATCATTATGAAGGATCTAGGTGCGTTTCAGCGAATTCGCACAGTCCACCTCGTGTTCACGTTCACTTGCATTCGCAGCCGTCATCGATAGGCAATTCAAGGGTACGAAATTTCCCTCTTCACTCATATCGAAGGCGCTCATAGCGCTTCAGGTGATATCGCGTCGACAATGGACAAGTTGACGACTCGTGCGTTGCAGGCACAGGTGGAGGCCGCCGTAAGTCCGACCCACGTTACACGGGAAGCAGTTAGGGATGATCCCGTATGCCATAGAACGTCGATCGGGAGAACAGCAATAAGATCAAGCAAGAAGAGGGTGCACTTGCGGTCGCTCGCATTAAAGCCCAAGCACAGAACGTTAGCGCCCTTCCGCATCTGCCTGTGTCCCATGATCCCTGCTAATGCAACTCGTCACAGACGAAGGCGGACACCGAGGCGTACAGCATTGTCGCCGCTGCCCAAGCTCAAGCCAAAAAGCTCCAGATAGAAGCCGAGGCCCAGGCGAAGGCCACACGCCTTGCTGCAGAGGCCGAAGCGGAAGCAATACGCCTCCGCGCCGCCGCCGACGCGGCGGTCGTTGACCAGTTCGCTCGTGAGATGGAGCTGCGCAGAAACGAGGTCGCGCGCGTGCAGGCATTTGGGTCGAAGGCAGTCTTCGTGCCAACGGACGGCTTAGGCTCACAGCTGGGCAGTTCGATGGCCACCGGCATGGCTGTGGGTCTTGGTGCCCTGGGATCCAGGAATGGCTGAACGCCATAGTCGCTAGTGCTCCACATTGCGAGTTGTCGATAGCCAGTTCATGTAAGCCCCTAATTCTATGGTTTTGTGGTCGGAACGGAGCCTTCGGAGGACATCTCCGTACGGATTGCGGCGTACGTGAGTGCAGGATATTGTACGTGCACCATGCGGCTCACAGTCGGCGAACGACTACCAGCACTAGGATGCTCAGGGTTGTCGGAGTTCACATATGTGCTCAGCTGAGGTTCGGACGAGTATCCTTGGATCCGCGGCGGCCTGGAGTCCGCTCTCCGTTCCCACCCAGCCCCGCCAGAGTGCTTCGATGTGACCACTTCCGCCCCCGGCGTCTGAGTCAGAACTTACAACTTCAGAACAAGATGTATGCGAGCACTGGTGAATCTGAATAAGAGGCTAGCGCTATTATGCCCCACAAAGCCCTTGCCCGTATCATACTTGCACTGTGAGGTGCTCAATGTCCGATGTTCAACAGTCGATACTTAGGTTCATCTTCATGATGATTTGAGACTCCGCCCGTGCCGCTGTCACTGCCTGGTGCGTCGCCGTGAAAATATCTGCCAGTCAGCGCCTTCGCCGCCATCTCGATGATACCCTCAGGGCTTCTAGGTTCGTGGTCGCCGCACAAGCTGTAGTCGTTTTCCGCCTGGATCGTTCGTGGTACGAGGTAGTAACGCGTTCACCATGAGCCTCCCAATTGCCTGCGCGAGAGTACAGTTTGTACAGGGTGCAGGATCGCATCTCTATAAAATGCTAGTCGAAAAGGCCAGTCAGAGGAGAAAGCATGACACACCCGACAGGACGACACCTCATGTCTGAAACCCGCTCAACCGCAGATTGCCTATTTTCGTCCATTTATCAGGATATATACCATCACGCCCCGCCGTACGCCAACGATACGTATCCTATCTACCGCTCTGGTCACGAACGGCAGCACACTGTGGATACTCACCATGGTGGCCCATACGCGAACGGAGGCGGTAGTTATGACCTAGACTACGGCTATTATCCTGCTGGACGGGAGGGTTCCGACAGGACGCCGTGGGCGAACCACGGGCAGCATGCCACCACTGTAGAAGGCCGGCAGTATTCAAACGCCCTTCCCGGCAGTAGCGACCAATGTGTCAGCAACATCGGCGGCTTCCATTCGAATCAGCTTCAGGTGAGTGAGTGAACTGAAAGCGACACTTGTTCGCACGAAGAGCTCACATCACGGCGCAGAGTTCCGGGAACGCGTACGGCTCCAATCTGCACGCCGACGAGGCCGCCACCATACCAGATGCGGCTATTGGTTGGGGATATCCAGCTTATATAGAGCATCAGCACGACAGCACCATTCAAGGCCACCGAGCCGATTGGAACCACCTACCTCGCCCATCGTTCAGACCGCAGCTACGCTATCGTCCATACCCAGCTCCATACACTACTCCAGCTTGGGCTCGAACGCGTCATCCGAATCAACCTGAATGCCCGGAAGCGTCGTCGGGGTGGCTCGCGCCCAATCTTCAGGTTCCTACGATCCTTGATGACAGGCAGGATGGTCATGTCGGTAAGCACAATGTGCGCGCGGGCTTGATTGGGCCTCGTTAAGAGAGATCACAGAAAATTGTACGGCCAACTGGAGTGCAACATACCTTGCGATGGGAGTATCCAGCGGCATCCCGGAGGAAAGGTCGCCCTCGCACCCGGACGTGGAAGTGCCCTATCCGGGGGCCGCGGAGAAGACCTTGTTGGAAAGGTCCGAGCTTCCCTGTATCCCCGTAACGGGGAACTGTTCTGCGGTCAGTGCGATTAGCTACTTATGTTGGCACCTGTTCCGTGACTAATCGTCCCGCATGTCCTGCGCAGTGCCAGAGATGCCATCGACAGAAGAAGAAGTGCTCTGCCGCCAGTCCAGGCGGAAACTATCCCTGCGCACGGTGCGTCAAGTCGCCAGGGGAGCACACTTGCATCCCACACCTGGACGCACGTCGGCGCCGTGGCGTACGGCGCGGATGACGCAGCAAGTGAGGTGTTCATACTATGAACAATCGCACCGCTTTGTCTTGTAAGTTTCCCGCACGGCGTTCTCTCAGATTCGAAAGGTGCTCACCGCTTTCTAGCACATTGAACCGTTTGAGCAAAGTCTACCGCGCTCTGCCGAGTTGAACCGCCCGAGCCTTCCTTCCGCACCTCCTGATGTTACTGGACTCGTCCTCCTCGACCGCCGCATCTATAATCTTGGCCATGCACTGTGTCCTACATGTTATTCCTCACTGGCCGCGGGACCTGCCTTGCATCTCCCGCGGTAATCCCCAACATCAAGTTACTGCTGTCGGCACGCTTCCCTCGCCCCCGCGCCGTTATTGATCTACCCCTCTCCTCGAGCGGTCTCTGCCCCCCTCTCTCCCCCCAGATACGCAGTTTGGAGTAGCGGCAAGTTGGATGCCAGGTATGACGGCAACCAGGAGTCGAAGAGACTGAGAGGAGATTGAGGCGGTAGGAGGCGCGTGGGTAGGACGGATATGAGACCCTAGGATAGAGAGTATGGACTTGTGAAACTAGGATAGTGTGGTGTTCATGATTACCGATTCAGTGTACCGATGAGTGAACATGGTGGAGCTGAGCAGGGCGCAGTGGGTGCCGAAGTGTGGATGGGAAGACAGTGGGGGAAGGGAGGGATGTAGGTAGGTAAAGAGTGGGCGCGTGCTACACGCAGGCCCCCACACGGCGCGGTGCCTCTCAGCAGAGCACTACGAGCGCAGAAGCCTCAGGAAATTAGTGCCTATACGAGTACCGCGCGGGAGCCCGACCACTCCAGCGCCAAGTTCGAAGTACCTGCCTACGGAGCGCCCGGGTACCATAGGGTTCCCCAGACGAGAGCGAGGCGTCCAGAATTGCGGGGAGGTGGTAACGAAGGTGGCCCGAACCACGTAACAGAAGTCGGCCGACGAGCTCCTCGAGGCTGTGGAAGGCAGGGCAGAGGGCGGTGCCTTGCTTGCCGATGCGGTGCGGGATGGTGCGAGTCGCACTAGGCTCGCACCGAGGCCACGCCAAGCGTGCGAGTGTATGACCGCGGACATAATTTGGAGAGTGGCGTCGAGCCCGCACCGGAGGCTTGTGAGGGCGTGCCGCGAGCTTGAAGTAGTCTCACGATGAGGGGTAGAGTGAGTAGCATGGACGTGGGTTTCCAGGGCCGTCGTAACTTGCTAGCGACCTGGTATATTGAGTCCCGGACGTTTTGAGGCAGCTCTAGCTTTGATAGTCGCCAAGGACGGCTCTAAAAAGGGACCAGTGCCTGTGTCAGTTCAAACGACTTCTCCCAGATAGTACCATATCTCTATACATACAGTAACACCTTATGTATATTGCAGCCTCTCATGGTACAGGATGCCGAGTATAAAATGCCTCTTATTGTACCGCATCAATATTGGAAAGTCGGTAGCGCTGAAGATTTCACTCAGCCGCGCGGTTCGTCACGTTTCACAGTGAATTGCCTTCGAGTCGCGGTAAGACCGCTCGTTCTCGGTGATAGTGGTCTTCTGTACACGACCTGGGATCATGCGCGAAGAAGGAAGGATGAAATGCCTTTATTGACCATAATAAGACCCGGGTGCAATCAGATACGGACACGACATAGTCATATCCCCGTCAGACCTCCGTCATGCCGGGCTCCCTGGCCCAAAGAAAACCACATCTACACCTATGTCGCCATCGCGACCGGCGGCGGCGGAAGACTGGTGCAGGACTCGGGCTAGACGAAGCGCAAGGGACTCGGTGAGATGTGCCAGTGTGCGAAACCTGCACGTGCTGCTGGCCTTGCCGGTCCTCCAACTGTGTCCGCGAGCCAAGTTTCGACTCGCACACTTTCGGGCGTGAACGCCGGGTACCTGGCTGTACGCAGACAAACTATAGTTTCCGTGTATGCAGCAGGTACTGACACAAGATATCGAGGTTTGCGTACGCACATCGCTTGTGTATACGCGAATCTCAGAATAATTACAGCTGATTCCGTATCCACAGGCCCGTCTCAAAAGTCATCTCACATAACAAATCGTAGCGGCGGCGACAACGCTCTGTGATGCCAGAGAAGGCAGAAGCGCTTGGCTGGTCGTCCTGACAAGGCAAATACGAGGGTTGGTAATGAATGCCGCCGCCTATCGCTCTGAATACGGCAAGCGTGTCGTTGATCAGGGAAGAATTGGGGGAAGCAGAGCACGAACCCGTACAGATGGCGCAAGTCGGGCACCGAAGCGCTTGGAAGTCCGAGGTTCAAGCGAGCAGTTCGATATAGGATACACCGCTTGGCGACGTTAGCGTTGATGCATGCATACGATCGATATTGAAAACTGTCGTGGAAAGGAGCGCAACGCCACTGCATCAACCGGACATTGGCATTCAGCGGCTTGAACGGTGCCGGGGTAGCCATTTAGCCTGTTATTAGAGCTTGAGGTAAGTTTCTTCCATGTGAGATGGTATTGAAAGTGCCCCTTGTCAGAGAGCACCATGAGTTTGATGCTGTATCCGAACAGCATAAGCAAGAAGGTAAATATTACGACGCCAAGCAGAGTTTCGGGCTTGGGGACTAGTCGGTCAATCTCAGAAGAACGTACGATGATCCCTACGATGAAAGGGTGCGAGAGAGACTTTAACTCGTAGAGACGGATCTGCGAAGGTGAGCAAGGCAAATCGATGGAGGAAACGTGGGTGAGTGGGCGTCTAGTCTGGGGCGGTGAGTAGAGTGCGGTCTAGATTTGGATGATTGGCCGTTCTGGGCGATGACGCGCCACACGTGACATCATTTCAGACGACTGGATTGGGCAGAGAGCGATAGAGATGCAGAGTCGATACGCTGCCCAAACGACTACTTATACCGCCATCGTCCTCTCTCTTCCTCTTTCTCCATCTCCTCCTCCTACCCCACCCCCGCGCCTGCCCCCTCGCTCACTCGCCACCGCCCAGGATGGACAGCTTCGCACAGCAGCGCAGACCCATCGATAATTCCATCTCCCTCGCAGACGTCCGCGCTCAGGTGCACAAGCTCGAGGCGGAGCTCCGCGAGAAGGACATCCCACTTTCGGGGCGTATCATCCAAGTCTGCCACTACCTCCCCGTCACCTGCGCATTTACTCGTCGTCCACGCCCCGAAGACATCCCCAGTCCACCTGCGACGCCTCCCGCCAAGGCCTCCGACATCCCACCATCTCCCGTTGAATCTCAGCATGGTGACTCTGCGCTCCCTGCCCCGCGAGGCGCTGCTCCGGAGAAGCCGTCATCACAATGGTCTCTCGCGGTCCGATACGGCCACTCCGCCATGGTCAGCGGTATCGACTCGCTGGCTGCCACCCACGAACAGATCCTGGTCGGCTGGACGGGAGACATCCAGGCGTCCTCCGCGGCCGTACCGCCTCTCGCTGCTACTGCTGCCTCGGGACCTGCCGATCCGCCGACAAGCAAAGTTCCTGTAAACGAACTAAGTGAGGACGACAAGAAGGAACTCGAGACGTTACTTCAAGAGTACAAGTCTCGCGATGAGCCACAAGACGGGAAGAAGATCCACTACGTCCCCGTCTGGCTTGACGATAAGGACGCGCACGGACACTACGACGGTTACTGCAAACAGAGTGAGTACACGTTCGTGTTATCTTTCCGTATGTCCGGCTTGGTACCGCTTCTACGACTTCCTTATCCGAGCCTTGAGCTCGAGAAATGCGCACACTCCGCCGTATCGGTACTGTTGCTGTGCTCCAGACCGTCTGGATCTGCGGTTGCTCCTCACTCGCTACAATCTCGGACCGCGACCGGATGGTCTCCGGACATATGATTCTCCCCATGCTTCCTTGTATACCGACGGAGGCATTCCAGCCTTCCGCGGAGGATCCCATACACTCGGCTGTGGAGGACTTGCCTAAAGTGTCAAACGCCTTTAGTGCAGCGTCTCCCGAGATCTGGGAACCTTTCTACTTGTTACGTACATCGCTAGTACCCATCGACTGTGATCGTCCTCGTGCCGTTGCTCCCGGTCCGTCTGATTTTATCGGTGACCTATTACTGACGCAATTCACTTGTTTGTAGCGCTCTGGCCGCTCTTCCACTACCTCCTCTGGCAAGATGTTGCCACCGAGTACGCCTCCGCAGATACTCACTGGGCGCCATATGCTGCCGTCAATGCTGCCTTTGCGCGCCGTGTCGCAGAGGTGTACCGCCCCGGCGACCTTATCTGGATCCACGACTATCACCTCTTGCTCGTCCCTTCGCTCTTGCGCCAGACACTTCCCGATGCAGCCGTCGGCCTTTTCGTCCACACACCGTTCCCCAGCTCAGAGGTCTTCCGCTGCTTGCCTCGCAGGAAGGAAATACTGGATGGCATGCTTGGCGCCAACTTGATCTGCTTCCAGACGTACTCGTACTCGAGGCACTTCACCTCATCATGTATTCGTGTATGCGGATATGAGGTCACCTCGCGCGGAGGAATCGACGTGCAAGGTCACGTAGCCGCGATCGGATACTGCCCGGTCGGTGTCGACGCAGACCGTGTGGCAAAGGACACGTGAGTATATGCTCTTTCCCAGCGACACCCGTCAATTGATCGAATATCACCCAGGCTTCGACCCGGTATTCAGCCTAAGCTGGACGCTCTCCGCGCTCTGTACGAGGGTAAGAAGATCATCGTCGGCCGTGACAAACTCGACGTCGTCAAGGGTGTCGTTCAGAAGGTATATACAACTTATCATCATCGTCATCTACCCCTTTTTAACGTGGTTTGTAGCTGCGCGCTTTCGAGAAGCTGCTCCAGGACTACCCTCAGTGGATCGGCAATGTCGTCCTCATCCAGGTCACGTCGCCCGCATTGACAGATTCGCCTAAGCTTGAGCGTCAAGTATCCGAGCTCGTCGCTCATATCAACGGAGAGTACGGTTCCCTGGACTTCATCCCCGTACATCATTAGTACGTACACCCGGCATCAACGCCCATATGATCGTGCCACTGACTTGCAGTCGAACAGCCATCAGACTATCAAGAAGGATGAGTTCTACGCACTGCTCTCCGTTGCAGACCTTGGAGTCATCACGCCGCTCCGCGACGGTATGAACACGACGTCCATGGAATTCGTCATCTCGCAGGAGCGCTCAAAGAAGAGCCCGCTCATCCTCTCCGAGTTTATGGGCATCTCAAGTAACATGACCGAGGCTCTCCAGATTAACCCTTGGAACTTGAGCGTACGTCATACGCATCTTATTATTGTCGATGTCCCGGCTCACAACAGTGCTGCTCTGTAGGAGGTCGCGGCTGCGATGCACAGAGGCTTGACGATGTCCGACGAGGAGAAACTTCGGCGCCACCAGCAGCTCTACAAGACTGTCACCACGCACACGTCGCACACCTGGGCCGCCATGCTCGCCAAGAAGCTTTTGGAACGTCTCGGCAGCCAGAATATGGCTCGGCAGACGCCATTCATACCCAAGCCAGAGCTCGAGAAGCATTACCTCAAGGCGAAGAAGCGCCTATTCTTGTTTGACTACGACGTACGTCTTCTCTGGACCCACATGCCTACTATATGCTATCAAGGAAGGCGCTGACGATGCCTGTATAGGGTACTCTTGCCCCCATCGTCAAGGTACCGAGCGCTGCCGTGCCGTCCAAGGAGACGCTCGAAGCCCTCGAGGCGCTCACGGCCGACCCCAAGAACGTCGTGTACATCATCTCGGGACGCGACGGCGAGTTCCTCGAGCAGCACCTCGGGCACATCAAGAACCTCGGCATGTCTGCGGAACACGGTGGCTTCATCCGCGAGCCCGGACAGTCGACGTGGTCGAACTTCACCGAGTCGCTCGACATGAGCTGGATGAGCGAGGTACTCGAGATCTTCAAGTACTACACTGAGGTGGGTATTTACGTCAATCTGAGTTGTGCTGGTGATAGAGATGCTCATATGCATGGGTATGGTAGCGTACGACTGGAAGCCATATCGAGGTCAAGAAGAGCTCAATAACGTGGCACTACCGCTCTGCTGACCCTGAGTGGGGGTAAGTGTCTCGCTTGCTATGGCGAGCTACGCGTCTGGGCTAATTGGCTGACACTTTGGATAGTCTCTTCCAGTGCCACCAGTGCCAGGACCTCCTCGAGAACAACCTTGCGCGCAAGCGTCCCATCGAAGGTACGTTTTCCACAGATTATATGCGCGCTTCTCCCGCTCATTCTACGCCCCTCTAGTCCTTGTCGGCAAGAAGAACCTCGAGGTTCGCCCGCTCGCCGTGAACAAGGGGGAGATCGTGAAGCGTATCCTGTACTTCCACCCGGACGCCGAGTTCGTCTTCTGCGCCGGCGACGACAAGACGGACGAGGACATGTTCCGCGCGCTCCTCCTCTTCCAGCAGGGCGCGACCAAGGCGCGCCTCGACCCGCCCCTCTCCGTCACCCTCCTCGCCGCGAGCAAGGACGAGGCGGACCAGTACCGCCCCGTCGATCTCGCCATCGAGCGCGACGCCGTCTTCACGACCGCCGTCGGCCACAGCAGCAAGCGCACGCTCGCCGTCTGGCACGTCACCACGCCCGAAGAGGTCGTCGAGCACATGCTCCACCTGGTCCGCGCCGCGGACGAGCCGAGCGCGGCGGGCAGCAGCAACCTATAGTCACGACCCCCACGCCGGTCGGTTACGAAATGTCGGGGACGAAACACGACGTACGCAGCATATAACAAATCCAAAGGTGTATCATACGTTTCTCTCTTGGCGGGCGGACTCTCTTCTCGGGTGTGCGTGCATGCGCGTCTACGATCTCTTGTCTAATTGGCGGCTCGGGGCCGCCGCAGGCGTACAAACGACGTATCATCTCTCTGGCTCGTGGCGGACTCTACTCCTGTGCTTGCTGATAGTATTCTTTCTTTCTGTACTTATATACGCGTAGAGTTGCGATCGAAACCTTCGTCCATCCCCATATACACACACTCACACAGGCGAGAAATACTTGCAAACCCCTCTTGAACCACCTAGAGGCAGCTGTCAGCCGGCAGGCGCACATAACCTATATACGAATATACATGCATCTGGACTACCACCACCCAAGTACTATTTGTGGGACGGCCAGATATTTTCGGAGCGCATTGTGGTGCAGAGGGAGGGGAGAATAGAGCGTTCATATTGACTGAGACATACTTACGGGACATATCGTACTGGAACAAGCACAGTGCTGTTCGCACATCTTCAGATACAGATACATAATGGCGAAGACGGGATGATGAAGCGGCGCCATGGGTGCGCAGACGTGTAGGGAGATAAAGAAAAGGGAGGGGGGGAACGTGCCAAGAAGAGGGATGCCGCGCAGGATGAGCGAGACGGACGAGATGAGACGACAGACGTGGCCGCCGTTACATCGCCTCGGTCTGCATGGGCATCGTCTGGCCGCCCTTGGCGGCGCCAGGGGAGAACGTATGCCAGCGGTCGTTGAAGCGGACGTCTGCGATAGGGGAAAGAGGGTCAGTACTGGCGAAATTTTTTTTTAAAAAACGCCCGGAGAGACGAGACGTACCGAGCGGCCGGCCACCGTACATGTAGTTCTGGAATTTTGCTGTGAAAGACATAGGATCAGGCATCGCTGGGCGGCGAGGCATGCGGGCAACGCACCAATCGCGGTCTCTGCCTCTTGCACCTGGGCGAACTGCACGACACCGCAGCCCTTGGAGCGCGTGCCTTCGTACAGGATCTCGGCAAGCTCGACCTGGCCGGTCGTCTCAAAGAGCTCGACCAGATCCTCGTTCGCCGTGGACCACGGCAACTATCCCACATCCATCGTCGTCAGTAAACATACGCTTTCGCCGGGATGTCGTTCAGGCGATTCAAGGACTTACGTTGCGAACCATGATCTGCTGCGACGGCTCGGGCTCGAACCCAGCGTACGCGCCCGCGCCCGCAGCAGCGTACCCGGCGTCGAACCCGCCCATGCGCATGCCGCCCTGGGAGTCAGGGCCGGAGTAGTCCGCGTACAGGTCCTGGCTCGAGAAGTCACGGCCACCCGCACCTCCGGCGAACCCTCCGCGGAAGCCTCCACGGAAGCCCCCGCCGCGAAGGCCACCACCCCGGGCGCCGCGCAGCCCGCCACGAAGGCCTCCGCGGTACGAACCGGGTCCGGTCAGGCCAGCGTAGCGGTCTTCGCGAACCTCGAGCGTGCGACCGTACCAGTCGAAGCCGTTGTACATGCCTATCAATGAGAGCGTTCAGTCGACCGGTAGGTTGGAGGACCCAAAGAGACGTACTGATTGCCTGTTGAGCATCCTTGGCAGTCTCGAAGATGACCGTGCCGGAGCCCTTAGGGCGACCGTCGAGTCCAAAGTTGATGTCAGCGCGGATGATATTCCCCGCGGACCGGAAGAGATCCTTCAGGTCCTGCCAGCCGGCCTGGTAAGGCAACTATACAGAGAAATCAGCCCCATGATCACGAGAATGGCTGTTCCGGAAACTTACGTTGCCAACGTAGAGCTGGTTTCCAGGGTTCGATCCGCCGAAGTAGTTATGGGAGGCAGGACGGGGTGGGGGCGCAGCATTCAGGCCCTGGCCAGCCATTGCCATGCCAATCTTGCCTGGGACGGGCGTGGCACCAAAGCGAGACTCATGTTCGCGGTCCTATATAACATTCAGAACTCTTGGATTGGACTATATGCGGGATATCTTACCTCGCGGATGAAGACCGGACGACCGAGAAGAAGTTGCTCGGACAGCTCGCGGATAGCGCGCTGCGCGTCCTCCTGGTTGCCATACTCGACAATACTACGAGGTTGTCAGTGTGAGTTGACATGGCAGAGCGCACAAGAACTCACCCGCAACCCTTGGAGACGCCAGTCGGCGTGACCAAGACTTCGGCGAAGAGGACCTCTCCAGCTAACCAGACCCAAAAAGAAAGCTCCCATCAATAACCATCCTCTCAACCGGGCACTCCGTCAGTAAACCGAGAAACTCCATCTCCGCGAAAGACTCCGGCGCAACGACGGCCTTCATTCCAATAAGTGCGCGATCTCGCCTCGATCTCGCCACTCACGACACGGCCTCCCCCTCCTTTGTGTTCCCGCCGCTCCGCACCCGAACCCGAACGAAGGTAGCAAAAAACTGATCTGAGATTCCCCCACCCACCTCCCCTCATGAATTCCATCAGGTCCCGATACCTGACGTCGTAGCTAAGGTTGCCGACGTAAACGCGGTTTTCTCTCTTGCTCTGCTTGGCAAACTCGACCGCTTCTTCGTGCGGGGCATTCATGGGCCCGCCGAGAGAGCGGGAGAAAGGCTCTGCGGGCCTGCGGTCCCGACTGCGCGAACGAGGGCTCATGGATCTTGAGCGCGAGTGTGAACGCCGTGACCTACGCCTGGGAGAAGCGGACCTCCTCCTTGACCGAGAGCGAGAACGACTATGGGAACGTCGTGAACGACGCTGAAGTAGGTTGTTTAGACACCAAGAAGGTACCCCTGAGCGCGACAGGTGCGGTACTCACATCCCCATTGCGTCTGTCATCAGGCTCCCAGTGGTCGCCTCCGCTTCGACGGCTGCGTCCTACAGGCCATGTCAGCGCTAGGTGCAACACAGAGACCCGGAGAACGTACCTGGCTCGCGACGGTCGCGTTCCCGGTCGCGCTCCCTGTCGCGCTCACGGTCTTTGTCGCGGTCGCGCCTGTCTCTGTCCCTTTCGCGCTCGCGGTCCCTATCACGATCTGCGTCGCGGTCTCTCTCCCGCTCCCTCTCACGGTCCTTCCTATCCTCCACCTCATCCTTTATCTTCATGTCCACATCCATGGCGAGAGGTTCAGAGAGCGTGAGCGAGAGAGCGACAGGCAGCTGGACGATGTGGCGGCAAGAGTCAAGCGTATTACGCGCAGGATTTTTGCTCCTAACCTCCGCAGACGATGGGCGCTTGTATGTCGGTCGGGGTTCTAATTGGCTGTCTTAGAATAGCAACCCAGTCGACTTGCAGGTAGGTTCCCTCTGGGACAGAGCCTCCAATACTGACATGACCATGAATCACCTCCGACCCTACCACTAGAAAATAAAATTCAAAAAAGGACAGGTCGAGACCCCAACTTGCAACTGGAAACTTGTGTACTAGAAACAACTTGATTGGTATATGTCGACTAGGGCCATGAAGGCGTGGTACTGGTACAAGCAACCTGTAAGTGTTACATGAAAGCCTATCAAGACATGCAGAGACTGAGGGGTTTGTGGGAGTAGCGTATCGTTGAATGTCAAGCTATAGGATGGTATGTAAATATCCAATGCGAGAGTCCATGCAACAATGAGTGACCAGAATGGGAGTTAGAATAAGAATATGCAGTCAAGTAGCCGGTCTACCGCCTAGACGATCCTTCGAGCTGACTGGGCTCTTCGGAAACCATCGAGAGCGCGGGCGAGAGCATGATCACGGAGGTGAACATCGCGGAGGATTGCGTGATGGATGTGGGCGCAGAAGACGTGGCCGTCTTCGAGCTCTGCGCCGACTTCGGGGGCGCGGGTCGGTGTATCCTGCTCAGCCTCCGGAAGATGCTCCGCCTGTTCGCATCTGGTTCTTTTGGTGGCCCTGCGACTGGTTCCCCATCAGCGATACGCCCTACTTTTGGCACTGCATGCGAGGCAAAGAGACGTACCATCGACCAAGATGTCGATGCCCTTCTCTGGCAATCGACTTTGATGTCGCACCTTCCGGGCCGACCGCCGACGCACGTAGAATAATGCCAGGGCCACTGCAAGAACGACGAGAGCTGCTGCGACCGCGATGCCAGCGATGGCTGCAGTAGGAAGTCCTTTCGAGGAAGTGGTCGATTGCGAGCCGGAATCTGGGGATGCTGTTCGTGATGGCGCTGCAGAGGATGACGAACTTGTAGACGTTGGGATCACGGCGGCATCATTGCCGTTGTTCTCCTCGCCAGCGACGTATATAAAGTCGATGTAGTCGAGGCTATAGGTGCCCCCAATCACAGTGATGACCAGTTCGTGCAAGCCTGGTTCTAATGGCGCGGTGGGGTAGTAGAATGGCCAGTTGTTTTGTGTCGAGGGTACTTGTTGCACGATCGTTGTGACCGGTGGCGCATCGTCTAGTTTGTAGCTACTTGAACTCCCGTTCTGGAACACCGACCCATACACGGTGATGAAGGTGCCTGTTCTTTGATGTTCAGTGACTTTGAGGCGATATGATGCGCGAGTGACGCACCATTGAATACAAACTTCGCAGAAGCACCCGCACTAGTCGAGACGTGGCTCGTATTATCGTTGTCTTGTGAATTGCCGTTTTCTGACCACTGCCCCTCGTACTGAATTCGTGTGCTTGTGTCATCAATACGTAGCAGCATGCTACCTGCGGATGCCGGCGGTGCTGACATGAGCACTATAGTCTATAAGCTACATGACCACTGGCATCAACATAGAGATACGACGCGGGTTTGTACGTCGCCGGAGAGGGCACTCACAAGGGTAAGATAGGAGGGACGAAAGTATAGGCTCCAAGTGGTGGCTGGACGACGGGGGAGGTTTGCAACCCGAAACATTCAGCTGGGCGGTTTACATATATCCTCATCGCCACCACCGCTAACGGCATCCCTCAGTAACCCGCACCACCCGAGAATGGACGCCGTGAGGCGCCCTGACGGCGAGCATGGGGCAATCAGGATCCTAGTAACAGTGGCTTCTTCGATCTTTGAAATCAAGACTCGAATAGAAGAGGGTCGCGACGGGAACGTCCCTGCGCCCGCCGGAAGCCCCTGGAGTATTTAGTCTCGATGGAACGTCGCCGTCTCCACACGAGGTGCCGACCACCTCAAGCCCGGTGTGAACTCGGGGTCGCATACCACAGGGCTTCTCTCCGCAAGAGGTACAGCGACTAGAAGCCCCGTGGCGCGAGATCAGGAATGTGCGATGCACCATGCGGGAGCGGTGAGGCACTGGCCGGCGGTACCACTGGCCAGACGCGGACGTTGTTGGGCGAACAGATCCCGTCAGACCACCCCACCGCAAGCACTGCCCGAAACAACCGAAGCTGCAACACATCACTACGCATCGCGGGCGCCTGAGAAGATGCTGATGTGATGAGATGTTCATGTTGTGGGTCCCCTCATCGGCCCATCATCAAACCCTGTGCAGGAGCGGATCAGGGTCTCAGAATCGGTGCGTCCAAAGTTGGCGATGGCACAACACGGCCTGAGGCATGCTGCAGGATATCGAGAGCAACAGCATACGCGTAGATCGGTTGGTCCGTAGACAAGGCAAGAATATATTCAGGAAGCAATAGTGTAGATGAAGCTCGGATGGCGCAGCGCTTAGAAGCAGAAGCCGTACTTGCGATTCCCAGAATGGGAGTGAATTGTAGGCTCGCACGCAGTTTGAACATCTGTCTGCACCGTCGGAATATGACTACACCGTGCGCAGGGGTACGCACGCGCTGCTCCGGCAACATACAATACCCCGGTCGCTGGGGCAGTCTTGAAGACATAAGCCATGGCAATGCCAGGGTGTCAGGGATGTGATATCATTTCCGGCCGCAAGATATAAGCTGTGCCAGCCCGAGGCACGCGCATACTGTCAAGTCGACTGTAGGCTGTAGGAACATTTGAAGCAACTTGTCCTGTAAGAATGCTGGTAAGATACGCAGTACATGACATGACACTATTGCATGACACCTAGCATACATCGTAGGCTTCCGAAGAACAATTGGCTGCATCACATCACTGCGCTCGTTGACTCGCTAGCGGGGGAGATTTCGCACGACCAAGCAACGACGCGGCGGTGACAAGGGCCGTGAGAAGGAGAAGGATGGCACAAACCACGAGCACAAAATGTCTCGCGGAAGCGACACCCGCCATCAAGGATACGACCACGAACACGTTGAGAGGCACGCGGAATAGCGAAGATAGCTGAGCGTTTTCCCCGATTGATGAGCGCATGTCGACATCCAACAGAGAGGATACACGTACAGTCGCCCTATGCTCATCTGGGACGAGCTTTCCACGCAGCATGCCTTGCACGGGATAGTACATGCCCACGCACGCCTCGAATGCGCAGAACGACCAAAATCGCTTGTGTTCGCTCTCAGTTGAGATGCTCAACACGAATGCAAGGGCGCTGGCCGTACAAACAGCCGAGCTGAACTTCGCATGAAGGGTTACCGTGTGGTCGTGGGAAGAGGGATCCGTAGGTGACGTTGAATGGCTGAAGGAGATAATGCAGTTGTAAAGGAGGGCGCCCAATGTCATGGAAAGCATGAAACACGAGAAGATGTAGCCAAGTGGGAGCGTCTGATCGGACGGTGCTGCTTCCTGCAAGAAAGGCACCCAGAGGAATACGAAAATATACATGGAGCCCTCGAAGCACGTTTGTATGAGGCCGAGAACGAAAAGCCGGCGATCTAGAATCCCAGTCAGACTGAGGTGACAGGAGAACGCAGGCCAGACTTACCGGAACACACGACAGACCATGCCTTGGATAGCCGTCGTACATTGAAGAGTTCTTGGACAGAGGCGCTAGCGCCACCGTGGTTCTCATTCCAGCTTGCCCATATCACGACCAGATTGAGTAGCAATAAGGCGCCGCTGGCGAGGAAGGGGCTGCTGTATGACGAGCTGTATTCTACTAGCTTGTTGCTGAGAACACCAGCGGCGGTGGCGGTGATGCTATTGACGAAAGAAGCGTGGCCGAGAATGGTAGAAAGATCGCGCGAAGGGAGCGATAGAATGTTGGCAGAGGAAACCAGCCAGGACTCGAAACATGAGAACAGGATCGCGGTTGAGAAGCCACCAAGAAGGCGTCCAAGAAACAGGACCGGTAGGCTGGGAATTTGGATGATGGCACACGCGCAGGAATATGTGACACAGAAGATCATGCACATTCGCTTTCTCCCGCTGACGATTTGCATGCGATGAGATGGGCACAGTATCTACTCGTGAATTCAGATGTACCCACTATTGGTCTGCCCAAACGCCCACAGCGGGGGCGGCAACGCCTGCAGTCAGGAACCCAAGAACGAAGAGGAGGGCGACCATGCGCTCCGACAATCCATATTGCTCTTGGTAGATGGAGTATACGTATGGTCCTTGCAGCCAATCCGCGCCTTGTCGAAGTTATGCTGAATGAACGCGAGCACGATAGACACAGGGTTGTGCGTACCCATGGCAAGCCCATACACCCACAGGTATTGTCGGGTCAACTTGGTGACTACTGCAGGTCCTATGGCATGCTCTTGTCGAGGTCCATGTTGCAGAGCCTTCCGGAGTAGGTAACGCTGCAGCAATACGAAGATGGCACAGGTAAAGAGAAGGATAGCAAGCTGCGACTGGTAGAAAGTAGTCATGTTGCTGGCCTGAAAACGCAACCAAGACAACCGAAGGACATGCCCAGGTCTCTGTGATTGATGCTGCGGTCGACACGGATGAATGTCAAGATAGACATAGCACAAAGTATTCAAAATGTGAGGAGAGCGCGAGAACTACGGAAAGACGAACGAGCACGCAAGTCGCGGACGTGTCTCCTACCAAATGTAGCAGGAATACGTGATCCAATCAAACCACGTGGGAGACGAGGTCGGCGAGCTCGCTGTCGCCTAAGTCGGACACGTCCTCATCATCGCTTCGCACGTTCCACGACGAACACCATCTTATTCGACCATCTCGACCAGCCATGAGTTTCGAGGACATTGAAGAGCGTGACGGTAAGCTCTGTTAGCCATTTTCTGTGGTTCTTGCAGCTTATATGCACCTCATATAGGCGTGCGTTTGTCGTGGAACGTCTGGCCGTCGTCTAGGATAGAGGCGACGCGTATAGTGGTCCCCATTTCTGCTCTATACACGCCTCTCAAGCCGCGTGATGACCTTCCGGAGATCTTGTACGAACCTGTGACTTGTAAACCTCCATGTCGAGCCGTCTTGAACCCCTACTGGTGAGTTTTGGAGATAACTGATTGGTGGGTCCTTCTCATCTGCCTCGCAGTCAGATTGATATCCGCGGAAAACTCTGGATTTGCCCCTTCTGCTTGCAGCGCAATGCATTCCCTCCTCACTACAAGGATATCTCCAATACCAATCTCCCCTCGGAGTTGCTCCCCAAGTTCACCACCATCGAATACACCCTCTCTCGCGGAGCAACCGTCCCTCCCATCTTCTTGTTCGTGGTCGATACCTGCATGGACGAGGAGGACTTCAAGGCGTTGCGGGATGCGCTTGTCGTCAGTCTCAGTCTCCTCCCCCCTTACGCCCTTGTTGGCTTGATCACCTTCGGTACTATGGTACGTATCACGGCCATAAATGGGGCGTCGTGGGTGGACTGACAGCAGTGCTGCAGACCCAAGTGCATGAGCTGGGTTATGCCGAGTGCAGCAAGTCGTACGTCTTCCGCGGAGGGAAGGAGTACTCCCCGAAGCAGATCCAGGACATGCTCGGTCTGAGCTCCCAAAACCGTGCCGCGCCTCGGCCTGGCCAGCCCATGCCGCCTCAGACTTTCGGTGCCGCACGGTTCTTGATGCCTGTCCAGCAGTGCGAGTTCCAGCTCACGGGTATTCTGGAGGCCCTCTCACGCGACCCCTGGCCTGTCGCAAACGACCAACGCCCACTGCGCTGCACGGGTGTAGCTGTTAGTGTCGCCGTCGGCCTGCTCGAGACGACCTTCCCCAACACTGGCGCACGTATCATGTTGTTCTCAGGAGGTCCGGCGACTGAAGGACCAGGATTGGTCGTCAGCAACGAACTCAAAGAGCCCATCCGCTCTCACCACGATATCGACCGGGACAGTGCCAAGCATTTCAAGCGGGCGTCCAAGGTGCGTATACGCAATGACGTCACGTCACTCACTTCTGACCTGGTTGCAGTTTTACGAGGGTCTTGCGAAGAGGGCATCCAACAATGGCCACATTATTGACCTTTTCGCTGGTTGCCTAGACCAAGTTGGCCTCTTGGAGATGAAGTCAATGGCGAACTCGACCAACGGTGTGATCGTCCTTTCCGACTCCTTCGCGACATCGATCTTCAAGCAAAGCTTCCTCCGGATGTTCAACAAGGATGCTTCCGGCTTCCTTGAAATGGGCTTTAATGCTACTTTCGATGTACAGGTTAGTAGCCGCGCTACCCTCTCGGCTCGACGACGTACTGACAGATTTTGCAGACCACCAAGGAGCTGAAGGTGTCTGGCATGATCGGACATGGAATCTCTGCAGGCAAGAAGTCTCCTTGCGTGGGCGAGACTGAGATTGGTATCGGCCAAACGTCAGCGTGGAAGGTCAACGCTATCGTTCCACGAACAGCCGCCGGTGTCTACTTCGAAGTCGTTACACCAGCGGGACAGCCTTTGCAGCCCGGATCGCGTGGTCTCATTCAATTTGTGACACACTACCAACACTCGAGCGGCAAGCACAAGCTTCGCGTCACTACGATCGCCCGCAACTTCGCCGAGGCTGGTTCGCCGAGCATCGCGGCCTCCTTTGACCAGGAGGCCGCGGCGGTGCTGATGGCACGCATCGCTGTATTCAAGGCGGAGATCGACGACTCTCCAGATGTGTTGCGCTGGCTGGATCGCATGCTTATCCGGCTATGCCAGAAGTTCGCCGACTACAGGAAGGAGGATCCATCCAGCTTCCGCCTCACGGACAACTTCAGCATCTACCCGCAGTTCATGTTCCATCTCCGCAGAAGTCAGTTCTTGCAGGTGTTCAATAACAGCCCAGACGAGACCGCCTTCTACCGGTATGTTCCATGCATATACACGGAATAGTGTAACCTAACACCTCAACAGGCACGTGCTGAACGAGGAGGACGTCAACAATTCGCTGATCATGATCCAGCCAACGCTTATGTCCTACACGTTCGATACGCCCCCGCAGCCCGTACTGCTGGACAGCGTGTCAATCAAGCCGGACGTTATCCTTTTGCTCGACACGTTCTTCCACATTCTCATCTTCCACGGCGAGACGATCGCGCAATGGCGGAAGGCAGGATATCAAGAACAGGAAGGCTACGAAAACTTCAAGGAGCTACTCGAGGCGCCGGTGCAAGACGCGCAGGATCTCCTCGCGGACCGCTTCCCGATTCCGCGGTACATTGTTTGCGACCAGGGCGGCAGTCAGGCACGTTTCCTGCTCTCAAAGCTCAACCCATCCACGACGCACATGTCCGCAAGCATGTATGGCTCCGCGGCGGGCGCGGGCGCAGGGCAGGCGATCTTCACGGACGACGTCAGCTTGCAGGTGTTCATGGAGCACTTGAAGCGCCTGGTGAGTAATGATAGTGTGCTCCCGCGCGAAATGACGACGCTAACCGGTGCGCGATGATAGGCTGTGGGCGCTCAGACGAACTGAAGTCGTGGTTGTGGACGTGTATTTATGACATTCTTTCCTGTCCCTTTCATGAGATGCAACTCAGCTCGTTTCTGGAATTGTTGATCGTTGCATGAGGATTTGTTCAGTGAGTTGGGCTGATCTGATAGTGACAAGGCAAGTCCAGGTTCGGGGACTTACTAGTAACGTCTCGTGCGTTCTTCCTCCACAATGACGGTCGTCTTCTGCTATAGCCACACTCGTCTGCGCAATGACGTCCGTGTCATCACAACAGGTCAGGATGCAAGCTGTACGTGCTCGTGGCAACTGACTCGGGGGATATCGTGTCGGAACCCGGCAATTCAAGAATGCCGTATACCGCTCGCCCCTAGGTTCGGGGAGTCCCTCGGGCATCCAACACTGGCTTGGTCAACACCACCAAGCCCCATGCCCCAAGATCATTCACACAACCCTCGTCCTAGATGGCATCACCTGGACCGCGTAGCTCGCCTGTACCTTCGCCACCGGCCACCGGGATCAGTCACTCGCGTTGTAGGCATGCTGGTTAGCGCGATCTTAAATACCGGCGCGCGAAGAGGTTGCGGCTAGACACCCTCCACCCGCACCCTAATAACCATGTCCATCTCTTCCCCACCCACTTTTATCGAGGAGCCACCGGAGAAGGAGCAGCAAGTGGCGAATGACGAGCCCGAAGTCGTTGTGTTTCAGCCAGACGACCTGGACGACCCGCATCAGTGGTCACGACGGAGGAAAAGGGGCACCGTCGCGCTGGCTTGCACCTACGCGTTTTGCGCGGTGTTTGGGTCTGCCGTATACGTACGTGATTCATACGGCTATGCATGACGGACCTCACGCGGGAGTGCTGGATGTTTGCCTCTTTGCGCGGGTGCGAACATCCAACAGGCACCAGGCGAGGAGAAGATCCGCGAGAGATTCGGCGTGAACGCCGACGTCTCGAGCACGGGACTTACCATGTATGTTCTCGGCTTCGGCATCGCGCCGCTCATATGTAGGTGCTCACGTCCGCTGTTGTGCCTCGTGTCTCACGTCTCTTTCCATAGGGGGTAAGTTTGTTCGTTGCCGAAACCCGTGTTATCTGTTGTGACGGAAATCCCGCCAATACATCCATGTAGGTCCCTTGAGCGAGTTATCTGGTAGGAAACTCCCATACCACATCTCTTGGGTCCTCCTTGTAGGTGAGCACACGGCTTTGCCGGACATTAATTCATTTCTTCAATCTTCTCCACAGCGACGTCGGCATGTTCGGCATTCATTGAAAACATAGCCGTAATCCTGCTGTGTATGCCGCCCTGTATGTTGATTGCAAGCGCAGCCCATTCTCACCACGGTTGTGTAGTCCGCTTCTTTGCTGGATGCGCAGCGGCATGTGCTCTCAACACGTGAGCTTATTGAGTTGTCGTATACCCGTCTAGGCTGATGATCACGATATGCATAGTGGCCCAGGAGTCATCGCCGAGTAGGACACAACGATTACCATCTGTTCCTCTTGAAGCTAACAACTAATGTCAGTCTATATGCGAAAGACCTGCACGGCATGGGACTCGGTGAGCCTGGCTTGCGGATCAGCACTTACCGTCCTGCTCACGGATAGGTCTAGCAACGACAATGTTGTACGTGCATCACAGGGGCCTTGGGAGCTACGCTCAATACGAGAGAATGCTGACATTTTCGCCCAGCGCATTCTGCGCACTCTCTGGCCCTTGCTTCGCGACTCTCGTCGGCTTCTTCATCGCAGCGCACACTGACAACGCGTACGTGCTTGGCCTGTCGGTCCGGTCCGGGGCACTAACGATACTTCATGCGAAGGCTTTGGGTTCTTCGGGTGCAGCTATTCTTCGCTCTTGCGATGTGGCCCCTCCTCTTCGTATTCCCGGAAACGTATGGACCGGTGATCCTGGAGCAACGTGCCAAGCGATTACGCAAGTCAGGTAGGACGAACGCATGGGCAGCGCATGAGCTCCATCATCGTACGGCCTCGCAGCTGCTGAGAGGACATGTTATCAGGCCGTTTAGTGCGTGAACCGATGTTCCTTGCGGTGGTTTTAGCTGATATCAATATCTAGCCATGATTGTATACGAGCCCATCATACAAGGCGCCGCACTATGGGTTACCGTGACGTATGGGATACTATAGTACGTCCTATCAGGTTTCGAGGATATTCAGATCTTGATTGTTATCCAGCTTCTTTTTCGAGGTATACCCCATAGTCTTCATTGAACAGGCAAGTATTCGTTTCGTCGAGGCGAACGGCATCGCTCTGACCGCTCCATCAGCACGGTATCCCGTTCCAGCTTTGTGGCCTAATGTTCCTCTCCGTGTCTCTGGGCATGGTCATATCGGTAGTGTCGTTCAACCATCTTGTCCGGCTATCCGAGCAGGTGCGCATACCCCTGATCGAACGGAAGGGGGAGAAGCTCCCGATGGAGGAAACCCACTTGAAAGTCGTCATCATCGCCTGGTGAGCGTACGCGCCGGCCCCCGGCTTGTTCAACTTGATGACAAGGAAGCGTACAGTCTATGCCTACCTATCTCTCTCTTCTGGTTTGCGTGGTAAGTTGGGACTCGACTGCGTCCTCCCCGCATTCGAAGCACTCACAAGTATTCTGTGATAGGACGAGCGGCCCCGAAACGCACTGGTTAGCTCCGGCGCTCGCAGGCATACCGTTCGGCTACGCCAACACAGCCATCTTCTTCTCCTTTACATCATAGTACGTGACCAGCACGAGAGTCATGACGCGACTGACCTGGCTGCGAAGCACTTCGCGGACATACTCTCTCTACGCATCCAGCGCCGCGGCGGCAAACACGTTCTTCCGCTCTGTCGTCGCCTCCATCTTTCCCATTGTCGCGCACTCAGTCGTCGACGCGCTCGGAACTAAGTGGGGAGGTCAGTGCATCCATGGCCTGGCCGAAGTCCTGCGATGTGATGGATGTCACTCACCAGCATCCGTTGGTTCCCCTTACACTGACAGTGACCGTCTTCGCGTTCGTCTCGGTAGCCATGATCCCCATTCCGTTCATCTTTGTACGCTTTGGACCGGCTTTGCGTGCTCGGTCGCGCCATGCGGGGGAGGCGAGGGAGATCATCGCGCGAATGCACAGACAAGATCCCGAGGACGGTTCCAGTCTAGAAGGGAAAACCGAGTCTGTGGGTGAGTGTCTTTGGCTTGCGGGGCAGCGGCAGTCGTGTTCATACTCATGTGAACGAATATATCTGGATAGCGGTTCTCGCTGTTGTTGGTACGGAGGACAAGGAGGGGCACACTGTGTAGTATGGCAAGCTGTAATATCTAATAGGGTTATCGTTACATACATCTTCTCGTCTTCTCGTTTCACAACCACAGAAAATACTGCGAGTACAAGTCAATTGGCGAGGTACAAAGCGCGACGAGAGCAGTGATAGCAGAACTAAACCGGACATAGGGCAGGGCGTGTCATAGCAAGATGATCGAAGCAAGATGGGACCGAACGAATCAAGATGTATCGTTTTCGTGGCGTGAGGGCAGTCAGACGACGGGTAGAGCACAGAACCAAAACCAAAACTAAGGTATCAAGGCAGACAATGCAATCCGAGAGGGCGTAGTGGAGTTGGAGAAAGGATATGTAGAAGGCTAGGGCGATCGCATCAACAAGCCGGCAGCTGAGAGATAGAACTTCGCTGCTGGTACGCGGCGTCTCTCCGGGGCAGCAGAGCTAATCCTGAAACTCCTTCTCTCCCGGATGTAGGCGCGTAGCATCGTCATGATCCGTTCTGGCGATTGAGTAGACATCCTCGACGCGTGAAACCTCGGCTTCAGCGGGAGTAGCGTCGAACTGGCTGCCCAAATCGTTTGCCGCATGTCCTAGGTGATCGTGGAATTCCTGGTGGTATTGATCGTATTGGTTTGGTACCGCCGTGAAATGATCTTCGCCATCCATCGTACGAGGGAACGGCTCGTATGGCGCGACACCGGTGAACATCTCGCCCGTTCGGGGAGGCCACCAATAATATGCAGGCGCGGACCTTCGGAGCGAGGTAGGCGGCTGCTGATATGTACTGAAATCAACCCCCCCGGCATAAGCAGGATACCAGCGAGAGTGGACGTGGGGGTACTGAAAGCCTGTGGTGGGCGCGGCCTGTGGGCTACGGGTACAATCGATGTCCAGTTAGCTCTAGCGGCTTACGATGGCGATGTAAGTGATAAAGTTGGAGAACACTCACATGGGCATCTGAGTCGCATTCATCGATGCCTGTGGGGCGCATACCGGGGGCGTCACAGCTCCCGCTTGAGCTTGGAAAGAGCCCTCATGGCTCGCCAGGCCGTAGGGAGGAATCGACCGAGGCAAAAATTGACCAGCACAGTCCTGGACACCACGTCGCCGTCCGTCAAGGCAGGGAAGTCTCATATTGCGACATCTCTGGCAAGGCTTTGCGTCATCACAACGCTTGTGGTGTTTTCTGCAGCTTCGGCACTAATGAACGATGAGTTTCTTTTCCTCATGGGGAGGCGATCATGAAAGCGAAAGAAACTGACTGGATCCTTGCAGGCCCGTCGGCGAACGGCTCGGCGAGTGTCTGGAGTACCAAGAGACACAACCGAACCTACATCCGATGATTCATTCGGTAACTTGAAGGATGTAGTAGATCCATCTGCTATGGGTCCCATCACACTCGCGTTGCAGCGAGTGAAAGAGTTGTCGTGCCCTGACGTGATGCAGAAAGGTCAGATATCAAATGAGAGGCGAGGATACCCTATTAAAATTGAACCTTGCGGGTTGATGTCTAAACTAGATTGTGGTGCTTTCCCTTCCGTAGACACATATTCATTCAAGTCCATGGTGTCCATGATTGCCTCGCCCGTGCGAACGGTCGTCACAGACTCTAACCATATGGTGAGCGTAGATTCAGCGTAAATTTACATTGAGACTAACCTTCGTCTGCGTCCGTGCCCTCTTTAGGACCATGTGCGGCCCAGGAGTTGTGAGGTGCTTTTGGTTGGCTGTGGGTTGTCGTATGTTGGGCACCTAATGCAATGCAATGGGCACGGGTACTCAGATATAATTCGTACTATGAACAGGGCAGCGTTCGATGCATACTGTCCGGAGCCGTGGGTTGGATGTCGAGGACCTCAGCATGCTGATGGATCGCGAAGTCCATGGCCAATGTTGAGTAATGAGAGGAGTGAAACAGAGCGGGCGAGGCGTGGTGTGGCGTGGCAACGGTTTGGCTGCTTGCCTAGGAGGGGGATATTATATACACGCTGGGCCTGGCGGAGGCTCAGGGAATAACGTCTGTTCGGTCGATTTGTCGTCCAACATGGCAAGCCGCCAGCACCGGGACAATAAAGTGTGGTGGCGGCTTCGAGTCAACGTAAACATCGGATTGCCAACGTGCACTAGGCCTGATATGGCGCGCCCGGTTACTCCGGTTATTCCGACGTCAACCTGCAAATTCCCCGATTCAGCTCTGTCCACTCACCCCTACTTGTCGGCGATCATAACCTAGAATCCGTACAACAGACTGTTTGGGGATGGGCAATGCCCACGAAGAGATCGGGGCAGCCTAGGCGGTCGTTCGTTAGGTTCTTAATATCAAGACCGTCCGCAGTGCCTGCCCGCCCGCAGCCAGGAACTGCGATGTCATACAAGATGCGTCATCTTCGTGCCACCTCCTCGTTGTTCGCCTGGTCTGTGTGCACCGGCTTGCGCAGGCAATATCTGGTCTTCCTCGGCCCCCTTGTGGTTCTCAAGGGTTCTCAATGGAACCTTTCCCGCAGGGGAGACGACTCAGGCGGCTCATAGGCGACATCCCACCGGGGCGCCAGGTTCTCAAAACCTACGCGAAACTCCCTCGCAAGCACTGCAGCGCCCTCTCCCAACTACGTTCGGGTCACGTCGCGCTCAACGCCTTCCTTGCCCGTATCCGTGCGGTAACGTCACCACTGTGCCCCGTGTGCCAAGTCCCGGAGTCGGTGGATCACTTCATTCGCACATGCCGCCGTTTCACAATCCAACGTCATGAGCTTCGCCGCGCCATGGGCCGTTTCCCTCTCACCCTCCGTCACGCACTGGGCAACATCAAATGCCGTGGTGCCCTCCTTCAATACGTCGACGCTACTAATCGTCTGTCACGGGGGCCGAGCTAGGTGTCCTCTACGTCCCCCTTTCCCCCCTCTTGCATCCTCTCTTTCTCCTTCCCTCTTCCCCTCTCCTTTTCCGCCCTCTCTCTCTCTCTCTCCTTTTCTCCGCTAAGTCTTCGCTTTTCCCTTTCTCTTCTCGGGCTCACTACACCCGACAGGTTCGTGTCGTGGGACACGCCACCCCCTCTAGCATCCAAGTCGCACTCCACCTCATTCCGTTAGCCCAACAAGCTCCATCATCACCACTCGATACGAAGACCACTCCGACGTTCCTCCCCTTCCGCCTCCTCTAGACGAGCTCTGCAATGTACGTAGCGTAGCGCGTCTTCGGGCGTTGGTGGGTCTCGGCCGACCCCGAGACCCGGGGGGAGTTTTGGCCGATGGCGGGGCAACCTCCATCGCGCATTCCTGGAACCTCCCAAGACCAATAGGCAGGGCGGACATAGTCACCTATGACGCACCAGAGGCCAGGTTGTACCCCGCGACCCTCCCTTCAATGGGCGGAAGACAGTAGAGTAGTCTTCGAGTAGTATCGGGTAGTGGCCACATAGGCCGTAAACGGCCTGAGAGCCACTATAAGCCGCGGAATCTATCTATCTATCTATCTATCTATCAATGGAACCTAAAAGGGGATGGGCGTCTCGCGTGCAAAAGATCGCGCCCTCGAGCGTCGGCGCGAGCTTCCTCTATATGTGCGCACTCGTTTCTTACTCTACATGTGTACAAATCGTCTGCGATACTCGCGCGAATTGCAGCTGCTTGAGTACACTATTACGTTGGCTCCGAGGCATCTCCGAGGCATAAGTACCTGCTCGACGGGCCTGGACATCGAAGTGCCATTCTACCACCACATTCCTCGAGCGCCAAAGGAAATTACAAACACGAACAAACAATGGAGGCCACAGATCCCTACAACAGACATCAACGACCTTTGACAGCCGTTTCAAAACGTTAGGCCCTTTACCAGATCCGTCTCGTACAGCGAGTTGTAGCGGCGACGGTCTTCTTTGATGCCAGGCAAGGCCAAGACCCTCTTGGCGGGGCGCTCATGGTGGCCGCCGGGTGCCCGGTGCCGCCATCCTTAGCGTCACAGCACCCATTACTTTCACACACCATCTGAGAGTCAAACGCCTATGTATAGGAGTTTTAAAAAGGGGCCTATCGTTGTGAAAACGGCTGGAAAGTGTTCATATGGATATTTGCGCCGACTTTGAAGTAACATTCGCGTGAACGTTGGTATCCGGATGAGGAAAGCAGGGAATGTCGAGGAATTCTATACAACCCTCGTTTGTGAACCGGAAGATTCGAGTGCCTGTAGAATACTGAATAGATGGAATGCAAGGAGCGTGCCCAGTAGCATACATATCGCTCACTGTAGGGCGGTCAATGGCTACACCAGTCGTTTCGGTTGCTCTACCTTCTGCTCTACCTTCTGTTCCACCTTCTCCACTCCTTCCGCGGCTGTCGTCTCCGCTGCCTCTGCCACACGTGCGACGGGCTCCTGCGGGTTTGTTGCAATATCGCGCACCTTCGTCTCGGTGTTTTTGGGCGTGCGCTCGCGCCAACCAAGCGTCTCGCGGAGCTTCAGCCCGGTCGTCTCTTCCACCTTGCCTACTAGGTTGGCGACGCCGGTCGAGAAGGTTTCCCGGCCATTTTGGGTCGCGTCCTTCACACGCTCCCAAGTCATGGCGCTATGTTGCTTGGCAATCTCATGCTTCTCCGCGAAAGTGGGGAAGTGTTTCTCCTCAAGCTCGCCGAGGTATGTGGAGACATTATGCGTCGTCTTGGGGAGGAAGTGGTTCAAGGAGAGTAGGAGGAGGGCAGGAGGGAGCGTAAGACGCCAGAAAATGCGGTTGCGAGCGAGGACAGAGCCGGTGAGCGTGGCGACGCCGACGTAGAGGATGCCGGGTGTAAGCGGTTCGTCGGGGGCAATGAGGGACTTCACTCTGCCTGCACAGATCATGTCTACTGAGTACGAGACAGAAGAGGTTGAGAAAACGAACGCACTTTCAACCGCCTGCTCGACTCCAATCCACCGAGAAATCACGCTCTGCACCCTGGAGTGCGCATCCAGGTACGTGGCAGTGACGGCTCGTCGCGCGACACCAATTTGCTTCTCGAGTTCAGAAGGCGTCTCCAAAAGAACGACTTCGGGGCCCGGGGCGGGGTAAATGGGGAGCTGGAAGGAAGGATGGTTCAAGGAGGCTCGGATGCGTACAGGTTGGAGAATCGTAACACACCTTGTCGCGGCTCTCGTGCACGCCGACAGCCACAGCCGCAGCAACGGCAGCACGTCTGCTCTACAGCATATGCTCAATTAGAAAAGACCATGCAGACTTGGACGGAGCACATACCACGAGAACTCTGAGCATCAGGGCCTGGTGGTGGTGGAAGTGTAAGGATTAGACGCTGACGTCGCGGAAACTGCCGGCAGCTAGTACCGGCGTCAAGGACTCAAGTTGAAGTAAGTTGCGTGACAGTGCAGGAACTTGAAGCTCCTCTCCTCCCCTCGCCATCCGTTGCTGGCTCCTCGCCGTCTTCCGATGACAACCTTGCAAACAGATCGGTCTTGTCGAGTGCTGCAACTGATGAGTACGGCTCGCATAGCAAGATGCGTATAGCCTTCACGCGGCCAAGTGCACCGCCTCTGCGGCCGCTCACTGTCGAGGAGAAGCAAGCAAAGTAAACCATATACGTCGCTGAACATTGGACTTCCCAATGGGTACTCCGTTGCCCACTCTTATTGCGCCGCGTAGGTCAGCTGGCGAGAGTGTTCCTCACACCCAGGACGCCTGAATGGTTTCTCAATGTAGATGTCACCGCATTTCCCAGACAGTCGCCGGATGTGGTTGACGTTTCGCAGGCATGGATCACACGTGTAAGTACTTCTACAATTCACAGCACTCTATCGCCAGTAGATACTGCGTACCATGTGTCGGAGAAGTATCGCCCAGCGTTTCTGCATCACTTTCAACCGCGCTTCATATTGGTACTTCGACGTTCCTGACCGATCACCGCTTGTCTACTATACGTCACCACCGTCGCCGCGACCTCTCTGCACCAAAATCCTCTTTTTACTCAGAAGTCGACCCTCTGTCCAGCAACGACGTAGCCCGAGCCGCCCCTGCAGGCTTGTATCCCGAGCGCCGCGACGGCGCGTGTCCTCGTTACTCATAACGGGTCGCCGACCGATGGGCACACGCGCCTTGGTACGCACTACTTGTCTTGCGATGCGCGTGACGACACCTCGTGCCGGGCATCTCGTTATAGCACCTCGTCATACTGAGCCTCATCCATCGTGACGTCGGCGAGTTGTGGTCTCCGGGAAGCAAAGCGGTGGGAGGGGGACCGGGCATCGTATTGTCGTTCCTACCCCCTCCGGATGGTATGTTTTCTTCGCGCGCCACTGCGGTCCACTACACGCCTGCCTGCCTTTCTCTTTTGTGCTACATGTACTTAAATATGTAGTGCTCGTTCACTCCAGTACGGACAAAGAGGCAGGACCTAAGCACCCAAATAATCAGCGCTCTTCTGACCTATATACCCGCCCCTTGATCATCAGAGAATGCGCAAGTGCAGAGGTAGCGGGCATTACCGCTTGTCGGCGCTACCGACTTATCAGTAACTCGTGCACGTCAGACGAAGTTCGAATGTATCAAAATTCAATTCGAGCAAGGGTAGGTTCCGCCGCTTGCCCGGATTATGTCCCGGCTGTCATGCGTCACACCCCGCCCGCTTTGGTCGTAATGGTACAGTACTCTCATGGGAACTAGTCAAGAAGGACAACAGGCCCATCTTCCCTGCACCCCATCCCATCTCCGCACCTCGAGCCCACGCATCATGCCGTCGCCGAAACCATCTTCTCTGTCTTGCACTGTACCGGAATTATCCCAGAGCCTACCCACTTGTTCCGCAGCTGCCATACTCCAGCCCCAGCCCGCGAGGTACACCCGTGCACTGCGATGCTGCCTGGCTTCAGCGTCCGCGCTTGCCGCTGCGGGCACGCGTGCCTTTGCGGTCCTCGGTTTGCGGCCTGTGCGGGCTCAATGCGTCAATTTTCTTCCGTGACACATCTGCTGTAGCGTCGGTAGTGCCCGTGGGAGCTGCCGGAATTTCCTTTGGTGCATGGGGTACAGAGGAGGAGTTGGAACAGAATTTCACGAGGGGAATGTGTTAGCTGATAATCTATCGCTGAGATGGGGAGAGGCCGTTCGCACGCGAAAGTGCGCATCTGAGAAGCTCGGTGAGTGAATAAGTAGCACATAATTGAGTCATCGTGTGGGGATATGGGTCGGAGCAGGGGGCTGCCGCCAAAACTCTCGACACGCATGCAAGGAAGTGGAGAAGGGCAAGACGCGTATAGGTCTTCGCCCCCGGAGGTGCAGGCACTGCGAGCCGGTGCGCTGTCGGGCTAAATTGTTCATGTGGACACGTCGTGTATGTGGTCAGGTACGTACAACACCTCCCACTCCGCTAGCATGCCATTATGCTCTGCCGCATGGCCGCGTCATCGACATGGGCGCAGCCTTCAGTACCCTCTAACGTGTGATTGTGTCAGCCGAGTGTGTCACAGTGCTTCACTGGCAGCCCGGGCCTACCAATCGTCTCCTCGGCCTTTCCTAGTACGAGTGTTGCGATGCCACTTGAGAATGTTGCACGTGCCATGGCCATTTCGAGCTGCCTGAAACATCGCCCCCGGGAGGGAATTGCCTAGGGGTAAAAATAGAAGCATATGAGGATGTGTGAGGCGCCAGGATATGCAGTTAGTACGGTCAAGGGCCGAGCAGGTGACGACACTGACGTTGAGTGTATTATACAACACGGCTGCAAGGACTGGCAAGCGGTTCGTGGCAGACGGTCATGGCAGTGCAAATTAGCGTATGGAGAACAAGTACAAAACGAGAACAAGAGTACAGGGGCGAAGGCGAGAACCAGAGTATAGGCGTACAGGCAAGAACAAGAGTATAGGCGTACAGGCAAGGAGGAGGCTCGGATCGTAGAGGTTGAGACAAGAACGGGACCATAGGGGCGAAGGCGAGGGGGAGAGAACGGGGGTAGGAACAGACAGTCTGAGTCAGAGACTATGTGTCATTGGCCAGCACGAGGACATAACCGTGACGACAGATGAGCCGAAGAGAGCATGGTAGCGTCAGAGAAGAAAAGCCAAGGATATGGAGGGCATGTGCGCCACGGTAGGAACAAACCAGAACCCAGGACTTGTTGTGGGAGATACTACCGGCTGATTCCTGGGGTGCGGCAGCAATTGAATGCGGTACGGTCCGGGGCGCCTCTCAAGATGATCACCGACCTAGACCGGACCGCGCGCCGTATTGCCGCTGAGGGAAGATCAATCAGAGGCGAAACTGAGTACTCGGCTCAGGATAGCCGCCATCTACCTCAGGACGTCGGTCAGTACAGCTCAAACCTTGCTATGATACAGCGATGAAAGGAACTGACATTGAGGCGGATTGGGAATGCATTGCTTGCTTTCCAACTCGGACTCCGAGTTGTCTGCATTGGCCTGCCCGTATGCCTGGTAGTGGCCGTTGTTGAGATCAACGTAGCTAACGGGCGGTCCGTCGAACAAATCGGGCGGGAATGAAGCTGCTGAAGGACCAGAAGCGGCATCGCTGCGGTACAAATAGTGGGTTGGTATGCCACCGGACATGGCGTGCATCATGCCTGTGCGTACGCAGAACAATCAAAAGCGAACACCATCGACATTCAAGGTACTCACTAAGGTTAGGGCTCAGATCGACATAGTTGGGCAAGCCCACCTGGGAAGGCATCACATATAGGCGTGAGCGACCATTACGTCTGCCAGGTTCGCAGTGTTTGCCTCTCTCGGCGCATCGCTTGCAAGGCTTGATCGAGTCGCATTTTTTGCGGCTGACCTGGCAATTCAAACACTGTCTGGCGTGTTAACCTCTTACAATCTCTGACTCATAGGGCAATGGGACTACTAACCGGGTCGCGGCATATAGGACGTGCTGTAGCTCGAGCTGGCCTTGATGCCGGAGTTGCCATCGGTGTATGATTGAGACTCGGTGGGATGTCCCCAGTTAGGGGATGATTGGCCTACGAAGTCCGTAGTGAGCAAAAGTATAAGTCTCAAGTTCATGCCTTGACGTACAACGGCGTTAGAGCTACCGTGTGTGAACCGAGGGGCTGGAATGAGATCAGCATGGTCAACGTCAGCCTATACCATCCTGCGGGTGGAAAATACTCACCACCTCCACGAGCGATGGGGAAAGCCGGGCACAAACTCCCATGCGCATTAGGCCTTGATGAGCATAAGAGGGTACGGGGTTGTATGCAATTTTGCACAACCGGAATACCATCGGAGATGAGCCCCAGCCTCCACAATATTACTATGTCAGCCTCGCTACTTGTACACTCGGAGTCGGGAGAGAACTGACCCGGGAGATGAGCCGGGGGAATTGGGCGAAGCGTCGCTAGTTGGGTGATCATGATCCAGGCAGGATTGCGATATGCGAGGCACTGGTAGACAGCCGTCAAAATGCTCGGACTGTACCATCCAACTTGGTGCACCGGTAGCATGAGCCATGTTGCACGACAACAATCCTGTGAGCAGGACGACACTGAGAGGGAATGGAGGCCGCCAGGACATAGCTCAACGAGACGTTCTCTATATAGTGTTCCGCACAGTGACGGTGCATGAGACTGGCTGGGTGCGACAAGAGTCAGGTTGTAATCGCGAATTCTTGTGGCGTTAATGCTGAACTTCAAAACCCTAATGACTGAGAGTCAAAATCTTCTGATCGCATGATCGATAGAGAGATGACATAGGTCTAATCTCGACTTCAGGAATCCCCGTTTTCAATCTTTGTTCTTCGACTTTTAGGTACTTCAGCCGAAGAGGTCCGAGTGGGGCCACCAAGTGACAGAAGTGACAAGCTTGTCAGGAACTTGAAGTATTCCGCAACACATAAGCTCGGCACCAAGGGCCGAAATCCGAGTTGTAGGGTCTGTGATTGTGGGCCCTGTCACCGCCTGCTCAGAGAATCGCGATACAGCCTCTATCACAGACTCTCACTAGCGCGCGCTGCCAGCGCCAGCATTTTCAAGCTTCAAGCTTCATCTCCCAGACCTGCTGATCGGGCCATCAAGTGAATCCTAATCCCCTCCCCAATTTTCAGCTGCGGAACAAGCTCGAGCCTCGTGGCGGACTCCGGCAGACTCACGCCGAGTGTCGAAGTTCTGAGGTTTGTCTCCTGGAACGCATGGTCTACTGGCATCAGCGCGGTCCTGTCAGTTGCGGGTTGCAAGGAGTAGGGCTTGACGCCGGACATTAGGTCTACTCGTACACAAATCACTCCTGTCCGAACTAGCCAACAAGCACCCTTCCATCGTCCCTGCATCGCATCGCATCGCCAACACATCACGCCCTCGCCGCAACCATCCTCTCCGCCCTCCATGTCTCGCCCTGCACCGGAACCCTCCCAAAGTCCACCCTCTGACCCGCAACCTGTTCTGCAGCCGTAGCGCTCCATCCCCATCCTGCGCCATACGCCCTCCCACCACGACGCCGCCTGCCTTCTACGTCCGCGCCGGCGACGGCAGTAGGTACGCGTGCCTTCGCGCTGCTCGGCTTCCGGCCTGTGCGGCGCCTGCGCGGGCTGTGCGCGTCCGTCTTCTTCTGCGGCGCGGAGGACGCAGCGTCGGCGACGGGAACGTTGGCGGCGGCTGTGGGCGCTGCCAAGATCTTCTTCGAAGAGCGAGGCGCGGAGGAGCGGGAACGAGGCATCATGAAGGGGATATGGGAGTCGACGATGGACCGTTGCGATGGGGAGAGGCCAATCGCGGGCGAAGATGCAAGTCCGAGGAGCGCGGTGAATGAATAAATTATATGTGATTGAGTTGCCGTGTGGGGTATAGGGGTCGTTGCAGGGGGTATCGTCGCCGAAGCGAGGGGGTCTGCGCAACGAGGTCAGTCAGTCAACTCAAAGTCAAAGCCATGCTGCACGGAGACATACCATAACGGTTTGTGCTTGAGATCGGGGAAACGGAGCGCGCGAGACGTCTCGCCGAGAGCGCCGCGCTCTCGGGTAAAGACGTTGACAAGGACGCGCCGCGTCGGTGGATGGGTACGTACAGGCCGCTGTCACGAGGGCGGCTTGTGCTGGTGGGGAGCGAGCGCGCGGTGACACTGTGCCACATGTCCGCGTCGTCGACATGGCCATGGGTAGACACGCGGGAGTTGGTCGCACGGGGGATCGCGATAGGGCTCGACATCTCGTATAAGGTAGGTAGGATCGGTGTGGTTGAGTTGCGTCGGAGATAGGTGATGGAGATAGGTGGTGGAGGATGCGAGCGTGCGAGTGGTCGAAGATGGATAAGCGGGAAGCAGCGAAGAGAAACTAGACAAGAAGCTCAAGGGCGAACTCGACGACGAAGTGCGCGACTGAACTCTGGTGGGGAAGACGACCCCGCCCGCCCGCGCAGGTCTTTATACCGAGTCCGGAACGGTACGCGTGGCATGCAGAGGTGACGACGTGTACGCTGGACAGCGCGCCATGTCCGAGTGACCAGGACGCAGCGGGAGAGAGCGGGAGGTGGCGCGCAGCCCCGCGACGCGTCATGCACCTTCCAGCTCCCACCCGAACGTTCTCGAATGGTACTCATCCCGTTTAGGCAGCCGCGCGACGCGTAAGCGATGGTGCCTTAGTGGCTGTGCGGCGTTTATCTTCCAGAGTTGTGGGTGCCCGGGGCCGCGCCACGCGTGAAGCGCGACTCTGCATGCTTTGGGGAGCAACTCTCAGTGAGAGCAACCAAGTTACCGGGTGGTAGGCACCGAAGATGGGGTTGATATTGACATGTCTACCGTGCCACAAACATCGACTTCAGTGTACGCATTGTGAGACAAGAACGTATGCGGATTCCTATCGTATCGTATACTAACTACATGATATTGGGTGATATACAGCTATGCCATGCTCCAAAAGTCTATATGGGTACTGTGATAGAGGCGGCTATAGATGGATGCCAAACACGTTCTACAAACCATGTATCTACCACCGCTTCAACACAACGAATGATATACAGTCCAAGAAAGAAAGGCACGTCTCCGCTGAGAGCACTTCGCTCAGAATCATACGAACGGCGGTATCATAGCTTGGAGAGGAGAAGGCCGATGACGACGAAGAGGATCGTCGACGGCGGCGTGACGACGCAGTACGACCAGAAGATCGTCCGGCTGATCAGGCGCTCGAACGCGTCTCCCGACGCCGCTTGCGTGATCTGCGCCAACGTCAACGCAGGGGGCGACGCGATGAGCAGCACGTTCGACACAACAAACACGGGGCTATGAGAAGTGAAACAACGCATCAGCATACGGGACAGATTGAATAAGAATAATGAACAGGGGCACGTACTCGTCGAACACCTCCTGCAAGTCGAACTTCGTGCACAGTACCATGAGCGGGAGCAACAGCAGCGGCGTGACGATCATCCTTGACAAGATCGCGACGACGACCGTCTTCGTCTCCCCCGGCCGTGTGTTCTTCTTCGCCGACGTGCCCAACGCACCACTACCCCGCTCCGCCCTGCGCTTGCTCGAGAACATATCCCGCACGCTGTCCAACAGCGACACCCGCGACTCGCTGCGCAACGGCGTCCGCTGCTCACGGTGTTCCGGCAACGCAGCGCGCTTGCGTACGTCGTCCGCGTCCGGGGGCGTGTAGAAGTATGCTCCGAGCACGACGAGCGTGATGGGGATCGAACAGTTACCCGCGCTGGCAATCGCGCCCTTGACAGGTGGTAGGTGCTCGTCCAGCGCGTGTTGCAGCGGTTGTATGCACGCAACGAAGAGCGAGGCGAGGGCCGCCCATAGCGGGACAGTCATGAACTCGCGGAACGTACGCCACGTCCTGCCCAGTTTCCGCTTGAAGCGGCGCATCCGGGACTGCCAGCGCGATGACGTCGGCTCTGTCGTAGCACGACGCGACGGTGGCAATTGCAGGTCATCATCGCCATCGTCACCGTCGACGTCGATATCGTTGTCCTCGAACTCGGTCGTCGTCCCAGACACGGACGAACCCGGGAGGCCCGTCCGGCGAGACGCGGGCGTGTTGGGAAACGAATAGAAGAACTTGCGGCCGTCAACCTCCTCAACAGAGACGCCGGGGTTTGTGCGGGAGTTGGGCTTGACCTGGGAGTCCTGCGTCGATAGGGATGTCGACGAGCCTTCATGGCGGAGGATGCGCTCTTCCTCGGTCGATGGCGGGAAGGGTACTTCATCAGGGGTTAGTAGCGGACTGGCCTCTCCATCCTCCTCCTCCGCTTCCATCTGCACGGGCTCAGGGTCGGCTTGCGAAAGGAGGCGGACACCGTAGCTCCATCGGACCTGTAGAATTCATCGTTATCGCGTTGACTGGCGTTGACTGAAGCATGCATGAGGTGTACGTACCACCATGCCCAATGTGGAGTACAGCACGAGGTACGTGAGCGCCCGTCCCACCATCGCGTCGTTGTTATCGTCGTCGCCCCACTTCAGACCGGGGACGGTGATGACGAGACTCTGCATCAGAGCGATGGGGAGCGAGTTTGAGTTCATGAACATCGAGGCTGCTATCGCGAACGCTCTTCACGGAAGGAGTCAGACAGCTTTACTGATGAGATGAGATGTAGAATGCGCACCTTTGTGATCGTTTCAGCCTCAATACGACACTCAGCACGTAGGCGACCGCCATCGACGCAAGCGTGGTCACAACGAAGACTATGGGTATGATCCATAGTTCTCGGAGTTTTGCTGCGGTTACGGTCAGAAGACGCAGAAGACGAGTAGATGCCGCGGCAACGCACCAGGAGATAAGAAGAACGCGACTTTGGAGAACAATAGGGAAGGCGTGAATATCGAGACGTTCAGCCTGTTCAGTTTCTGCATATACAGCCGTCAGTTTGGCGCGGATCTCGACAGCAGGGCACGAGCCTCGGTTGCATTTGAAGATCAAGGGGCCGCGTAGATAGATGCACGTACCTTTTGGGTATTCCTATCGAGAATGCCCTTCCGGGCGAGGAAGTAGCCAGTAAAACATATGAGGAAGACCTCAAGGATGGACTATGGGTCGACTCGACGTCAGCTCCAACCAACTTTCCTGCGAAATTGGTGTACGCACTTCGAAAGTGGTCTTGAGAAGCGGCGCTATAGGTGTCCCAGCCATCAACCAACAGAAGAACGCGCGAGAACAAGGATAGAAAAGTTGAAGCTGAAGCTAATGAGAGAGGGGAAGATGAGGAGAGAAAGCAAGGGCGTCGAGCGCGAGGGGCGAAGGGAGGGCAAGTGGCGGAGCGTGCTTCGAGGCGGGTTGTGTCATAGTTAAGCAACTTGGTGGCGCCTCTACCCGCGAGTTATCTTTGAAAGATATCCTCAGATCTAGATCCTATCGCCCCCTTCCCCGGTCTCGCCCTCCCGTTCCAGCGTCTCGGCTAAATCCGGGTGGGGATGCGCAGCCAATCCCTGGGCGGTGCCTGTTGGCGTGCGCTTGATAAGATAAGATGAATCTGTGGGCTCTTCTAGTTGCCGCCCTCCTGAGTACCTTGCAAACTGCCATCGCCATGAGCAAGGTCGAGGCCAGCGCACTTGACTGAACGCACACCCAGAGGGTTCAAACCTCCTTGGCACACTGCCCGAGGTGCGAACCTCCGTCGCCGCAGCCGCCAAGCCTCCCCGTATTCTTCGTCTTCGCTTCCCCCCAAGAGCAGTCGGAGTTGATACAAGTGCGACACTTGGCGCTCGATTCAATTCGATCCGTGGGCTGCGGAAACACAGCGACGAACGTGCGTCGACTGGATGGATCAGCCTGTGTCGCTGGTTCCCTGCGTCGTGCCACGATGGGAGAGCTGATTGATAGACTATCGTGGGGAGGCCACGGTCAGGTCTTGGCGTCTGGCGTTACTCACACTGGGCAGCACGTCTTCTCCAAACACATATATAATAACCCTCGCGGTAGTACTAACGAGCAGGACCGCGATAGTGTGTATACGACTGGGGAAATGTAGTAATGGTACAACAATCATGAGTTCTGTAGAGAGAGCTGTGCGCTTGGGTAGTGCGGTAAGTCCTACCTTGACCTTGGGCGACGACGTGAACGTGAGTCCGAAATAGTTCGTCATGAAGCATCGATATGACCGGGGTCATCCGAATCCAGAGCCAAAGCATTCAGGTAACCCTCGAGACACGAGAAGCATGAGTCCTTCCCAGCCTCAGGCGGACGTACCGATGTGTTCCAAGACAACGACGGTCCTCGATAGATCGGATGGATCTTTGACTGAGGCGCAAAACACTCGAGGATTTGGCAACGATCGCAAGTCAACCAGAGAGTGCGGTAGTGGGGGTATGACAGAGGAAACGTCGACACATCTTCGCATCGCAGGTTGGGCAACTTCCAGGATTGAATATCCAGCGTTGGACCATGCGTATCTGGCGAATGCCTTGCTTCCCATGGACATGTCGGTAGGCTCGAGCACGGCAGAGCGGTAGGACAATAGGGCAAGCAGGAGACCACGGGAGAATCCAGAGAGGTGTCTAGACAGGAGTAGGGCGTACACATAGCATTCCAGCCACGTTCTGTTGAAGTAGCATTCAGTGAATACCGCCTTTGATAAACAACGCACCGGTTTCACCACCGATATATATCCTCCTAGCCCTCCCTACCTTGATGAGACATCCTGCCACAACAGATGGACGGCCTCCTCAACGCCGCAGTCGACGATAGGTGCGCCAGTGAATGTGTCGGGAAGTAAGCAGGGGGTGTGAACCCGCGCCAGGCCGTATTAAAAGAAGCAGGCGTTTACTGCCCGACGAGACTCCGTCAGCGGCACATCGAGCCTGTTCCAGTCTCCGACCGGTCGCACGTCAACGCCTGCGCTAGAGACACAACGCCGGACTAAGGTCCGTGATGATGGGGGGCGCTACCGCCAGCACCTTCTCGCCGGGTGCGGTTGCGGGTTCTTCTGGTTAGGCCTCGGGTACTTGGCGATATGCCGGGCACCGGTGGGTGGTCTGGCCAAGAATCTGCGGACGATCCTGCGCAGGGCCTCGGTGGCGGCGTAGGCGGGACAAAGATACAGCTGCGCGAGAGATGCGCGCGAGTATCTGCGTGGTGGATGTGTGCGTCGCGCAAGAAGTGGAATCTGCAATCCAGCATCATGAGCTGCGCCTGCAGGAGGAGTTGTTATCAAGAGCTCGGACAAAACCTTAGGTAATATCCGACAGATGCACGGAGGAACTCAAGAAGCGCCGTCCGGACTCGCGCTCCTCCCGTCCTAGACTGTGGCTCTAGCACATACCAGGAGGAGGTGCGGATCCAGTGGAGAGAGTTTACGGCTGTAGAGCTAGATTGACCAGCTCTGAGAGCGCGAGGACACAGAGAGATATACGCAGTGGACAGAGATCGCGAGGGTGGTTCTAGTAGCGAAGCATGAGAACCGGAGTCGGCGTCAAGGTCAGGGACAACCGCGAGAGAGGAGAGTCCGGTGGCCAAGGAAGGCACGTCGTCGCCCTGCGGAGATTCCTGAAGATCTGCACGGAGGGACCGTGGGTGCGAACGGCGTGCGGTTGGGGAGACGGACGGACACAGATTGGTGCGGCATCGCAGCCGCATCGGTACGGAGCACGAGACCGGTCAGCGAGGGGAGAGCGAGACCGGGAATAGAGGGGGAAATCGATGCAGATACGCAAAGTTCCCGCCGTGCGAGTGGGACCTGTACAGTAGTACCGCCGGGGGGTTGGTGCGAGATCAAAGTGTCAGGTATACTAGCTGGGAGGAACGGCGTGAGCTTGCGTATTTTGTACCACAACCCCACGCTCCTCGGAAGCTGAGGACTGACCTGCGCTCGAAAGAGGGCTTCCGCTGGGACATCCGACGCCGATGTGCACGCTGCCCTAGGCTGGCTGCGCGCGCTGGCTGCCTGTCCGAGTCGAGGAGGCGGTCGTTTTGCTAAGCGCTCGGGCGCTGAAGGCGACGAGGTTGTTTCCCACGTGGGCTACTTACTCTGCGAGCTCCCCCTAACATCAAACCACCCTTTCGCTCAGTCGACCTCCGATTTTCTCTGTAAGTCTGTCTTTCACTCGCCGCGTCGGGACGTCTGCGCAACCGAGGCGGGGCACCGCGAGCTGGTCTGACCCCGAGACGGAGCCAGAATTCGTGCCCAACTGCGCGAGAGAGCAGGCGGCGGGCAGTTCTGGCGGCGACGATTCGGAAAGGGCGATTTGAGTCGGAGTGAGTAGCCCTCCCCTCCTCGCCGGCTCCTCCGCCGCTGCCCTGCCGCCATCGTATCTCGTCCTGCTCTCGTCGTGCTCCATGTCCTCGACGTCGACGCTGCTTCTGATCATGGCTGACCACCAGCGTGCTCGACAGGTCTCACACCGGCGACTCGCTGTTGCTCGTCGTCCCATCAGCTCTCTTCTCTATCGCCTACCATCTATCACATAACATGTCTTCCGAGGCCGCCAAATCAACGTCCTCGTCCTCGTCGAGTCCCCAAGAAGGTGCCCAGCCGCAAGGGGTCCCTCACTACCCGCAACCTCCTCCATACAATGGCCATTATCAGCCCCCATCCGCGCCATACCCGCCTTTCTACGCCTATCCCGTCCCCGACCCTTCGCACCACGACCCAAATGCGCCCAATGGTGCTCCAACGCAACCTGTCGCACCGTTCTTCATGGCTGTACCTCCGCCGCCGCCCGGGATGGTGTATGCCTATCCAATTCCGCCCACTGCGCCTGGTACGTTACTCGTTTCCATACCTGAGACATGCTCTTTGGATGCTTACAATACAATGTCCTTTAGGCTATCCCTTCCCAACAGGCCTCCCTCCACCGCAGCCTGCTCCCAAACCTAAGCGTAAGCAAGTTAAGATGGCGGTGAGTAAGCTCGTTCTCGTCACACGTCTTCGGGATGAAGCCCGCACGATCATTCGCCGGCCGGCCTTTCTCGCGTTGCATCATCTCTGTCCAAACACCGGCGTGCCGCCGTATTCGTGGAAGTGCCCATGTGAGATTCCTGCGGGTTGCGTGCCCATGACTTCTAGATCGTTGGAGGGATAGGGCGATGAGCGCCTTGGGCCTCATGCGTTCTGTCACCGGTGAACACTAGTAGGCTGCGATGTATGCACGCGAGTAATTTCGGCCGCAGTAGCGCGATAGAAGCCGGCGTGTTGCGCGTCATCCCGAGGGATTCGTTTCCCTCCGCTATTCCTCTTGTAACGGCAGCTGACGCTACTCCTACAGTGCACGAACTGCGCAAGCGCATGCAAGCGTTGCGACGAGGCTCGCCCATGCGAACGGTGCATCAAATACGGTCTAGCGGAGACCTGCGTGGACGGGGTCCGGAAAGAGCGCAAGAAAGGCATCAAGCGCGGGCCGTACAAGCGCAAGAATAGGAACGCCTCCGGCGAGCCAACGAATGGTAAGTTTGCCGAAACGCGCGGTTCGTTTGACCGCTAAACAGACGACCCATCTGCAGAAGGCGAACAGCAGATTGCACCAGCTCCTGGGTACCCGATGCCCCCCGAAAGCTACCCTTTCCCCTTCGTCTATCCTCCTCCATACGGCTACGTCCCCGCACCCCCAGATGGGCAACAACACCCCGAAGGCGGTCCGAACGGTGCCTCACCCGCCATGCCTCATCCGGTCTATCCACCGTACCCTGCAATTTACCCCCACCCATACGGCGCATACCCTGGCGCCCCACCAATGGGCTATCCGCCGATAGCCAGTGCCCCCGTCGCAGCCTCTCCCAATGGCACCACCGCTGGGAAGCCCGACTCGTCCATCACGCCTCCCACCAATGGCTCTGCATCAACGGCAGACGCCGCCGCCACGAAGGGCAAGAAGCGCGCCCGGGGGAAGAGCGACGAGAGCGCGCGGTCTGCCAAGAAGAGCAAGGACGGGCACCCAGAGGGGCCGCCGGCGAACGGTGACAGCCTGGGCGGCGAAGAAGCGGCGGGAAAGGAGCAGCAGCAACAGCAACAGCAGCCACAGCCGCCGACGTTCCCTGGCCATTCAGAATCGGGGCCTGCCGCCGCTGCGTTTGGCGGGCCGGAGCCTCGACCGCTCATGGCGACAATGTGACTGTGGGTCCGTCCTGGCCGGCGTGCGGCCGCGTCTGCGTCTCCGCCTTGGCCCCGCTGCTTCGCGCGCTGTGCCCCTGGGACTGGCAAGTCGCCGCCGCGATCAGTATGTACCTCGATAGATATGTCGTCGGATGTTCGCATGCACTCCGCTCCGTCCTCGTTGTCCCCGGTTCCTTGCTTCTTCCATGCCTCGCTAGCCTCCCCGGCTAGGTCCCCGTCTCGGTCTCGATTTCGGCCTCGGCCTCGATCTCGCTTTCGATCTCAGTCTCGGTCTCGGTCCTCGAACCCTCCACGTTTCGGTCGCCCGCTCGCACGGCGCTGAACCCATCTTCACGTTCTTTGGGCACCAACAGTGTCGCAGACCTCCCCTTCGCCGACGCCGCCAGGCCTTGCATCTTTGCGGCCCTGCGGCGGGGAACGGATGCTGTTGCTGGCCAAAAAGCTGCAGAGTGGTTTTGTATGTGCTCCGGGCCCTTCCTGCCTATCTCTCTACCTGCCTACCCTGTCTACCTCCTCTGTCCTGTCTGTTTGCCTGTCTATCTGCGAGTTGTTCTCAGTTCTGCGTCTATGTAAAGAAACCACTCCCCTCTTTCCCGCTCCTCCCCTCCATATGTAGTAGTGCGTTCTCGAGAGATGCGATCTGGTTTATATAGGAGAACACGGTACGGCGATTCTCGATCCTCGTATGTATGTGTTTATGTGTTTGTGGTTCCCTGTCTTGTCACCATGCGTTGAGGCTTGGCTCGTGTGTTGTGGCTTGTGTACGTGTACGTAGCCTCGTGTGGGCGTGTGGGCTGTGGTGCGTCCCCCTGTTTCGGTCCTGGCTTGCAGTTGTAGTTGCATAGAGGGCGTGGGCAGATCGTGAATGCTGCCATGTCGGGGCTGTGACCGTGGTACGGGGGCGCCCGCGATTGGCTTCTCCGTTTCGTTCGATGACTTCGTGTGTATGGCTGTCTTGTATGAGTAAATGAACAGTCTATTACCCCAGAGTACGCCGGCCTCGTGCGGTCTGCAGTGACCTCGAGCTATTGCGGGATATCAGGCAAGTTGCTGCCTATTATAGAGCAATAGGAGAGTCTTATAGCAATCCTAGGGCAAAAAATGCTGTTGTATGCACACGACGCGCTGATCCCGATAGGAAGTCCAGATGGCGACTTGTGTGCCGGCGCCTGATGCGTGAGTAAGTTCGCGAAGCGGTTGTTTGATTCGCAGGCTGCAGCCAAACAAAGACCCGGGACACCGCTCTGCGTCTGGCCTTGGGCGCGCGTCGCTCCGACGCCAAATCTTCCACCAGCTCTTCTCTCTCCTCTCTCCTACTCCTTAGCTTACGTCCACCACCATGTCTGCCATCCGTGCTCTCCGTCAGCTCTCCATCTCCTCCTCTTGTGCGTTTGCGACGCGCTCGGCGACTCGCTCTGTCGCACGCGCTGCGCTGGCCGCTCGTGCTGCTCCTGTTTCTTCTGCGTCACGGGCGTTTTCGGTGTCGGCGCGCAGGCTGGGTGAGGGTGCATGTAAGTTGTCTACCTCCTTGACACTTCGGACGTCCGACGTGTTGCCTGTGCGTGTTGTGAGGGTAGTGCACTGACGTTGTACGGCAGCCGACGTTGCGCTGGCGCAGAGACTTGGGGAGGAGCTGAAGTATGAGAACGAGGCTACCCCCGCCGCGGAGCCTGACTTCCTGAAGGCATTCAAGGCGCAGGGTACCTGGGCAGTGAGTGCGAACGTATCCTGTTACATGTTTCCTTCGCTCAATGCGACCACTCCCTCAGATCGAGGATGCTCCTGGTATGGATGAGGTCACCCTCTCCCGGAAGTTCGGCAACGAAGAGTGAGTAAATCCATGTCTGCACTCTGACACGTATGCTGACGTGGTCATACAGCATTCGCTTGATCTTCTCCATTGCCGACATCCAGTCTGAGCAGGAGCCGGAGTTCGAGGAGGGTGAGGAGGCCGCCGAGGCTGAGGAGAGCGAGGTGCCTCTTCACTCTTACCCCATCCGCTGCTCTTTCTCCTTTACGAAGGTATGCGAATAGCCTTGAGACCGCTTAGTCTGTTCTCACGACCCTTCGCAGGCGGGTGCTTCTGGTGCCTTGACCATCGACGCGATGTGCCAAGAGGGCACGTTCGTCATCGACAACATCTCGTACTACAACGACGCCAAGGTCGGCACTGAGCTTACTGCTGAGGCCGACTGGAAGCGCCGGGGATACTACCTTGGCCCCCAGGTAAGTTCTGTGCCATTTATGTGCCGTCGTCGTCCATACTAAGCATCCCCATCTCCAGTTCGACACCCTCGACGTCTCTCTCCAGGATGAGTTCGACAAGTTCCTCCAGGAGCGCGGCATCAACCAGACCCTGGCCTACTTCGTCCCTGAGTACGCTGAGTACAAGGAGCAGAAGGTCAGTTCATCTAGCTACTCACTATTCAGCTGCGTGTTACTTATATCCGTTCCAGGAGTACGTCAGCTGGCTCAAGAACGTCAAGGACTTCGTCGAGGCATAAGTGCCTCGCGTGGCCATTGGTTAACGCCCTTCATGTCCCCCTACCCCTTCTACCGTAGTATAGATGGACTGTCTCACGACGTCCCTTCAAAAGTGCATTATAATCACGCGTACGTAGGCTTGCAGTTATGCTTAATACACCCCACCTCGTTTTGGATCCTATCTGCTTTAGGGCTTTGCACCACAAGTCATGGCAATGCTTTACCCAGCGTATCGTGATTCGTGAAGTAACAGCAGTGTGGACGGCATTGCTAGTATGGAGAATCTCGGCCCGCCACCGTGGACGACATTAGTTTTGAACGTGTCGAACATCATGGTAATACAAAGCTATAGGTATCGTAAAGTCATTGTTCCGGGTATCCTCTCCCACAATCCCCTCGTTGTAGCCCATGGGGACCACCCTTTAGCTGTTTTCAGGGGGTCATCGGCGTTTCTGGCAGTTCCATACACTCCGGATGGTGTAACCCCACGAACAGCGGGTCGCTCGACATCTCTGGCTTCTCAACCTCCTCCACACCAACTATATCTCCGCCACCATCGCCAACAGTCGCAGAGCGACTCCCTGAACTGCTAGCGCTTCCGAACGTATGCACGGGCGCGCCCATGTTGCCGACGACGCTCGACGTGAAGTGCAGCGTGGAGAGCGCGCGCGCGGTCGAGTTGGTGCCGAAGTGGTACGTCGTGTCGCCTTCGGCCGAGCTGGTGGTGGTGCTGGAGAGGTAGACTCCGCGGAGGTTGAGCATGAAGCGGCAGGAGAAGATGACGGTGAACCTGTTGGGAGGTATGATGGATAGGTGTGTCATTGGAAAAAGTGCAGGATATGGAGGAATAAGAGTATGAGGGACGTACACTTGATCGAAGTAGGGCCAGACGTCCCAGAGGACGAAGTCCTGTTCGGCAAGACGGTGAGTAGACGACGTTGAGCCTAGGCCATGCATGTATACTCACGGAGCCGACCTGGAGAACAGCGGCGGATCGGTAAGATGTAGTATCCACAGCTGCCCAGGCGAGCGACTCACCACAGATGAGACTATGCTGAAGACCTGGATGAAGAGAATGACGCTTCACCCCGAACGTTGGTCATCAAGCAGAATAGTTACCAAAATACCACTCACAGGAAGTACATGGTGCCTAGGTACGTCATCAGTCTCTTGTCTCTGAAACGCAGACGTCGAATGTGCTCACCGTCCCGAAGTAGGAGCGTCACGATGGGCGTGTGCAGCCCGAGCCTCCGCGACTCTCGCTTGATACCAAGCGTACGGACCCAGGTCAAGACGAGGACGACGATGTCGATCGAGATGGAGGACGCCTTTGACGTGATGCTCACTACCAATCCGCTACGTAAGTTCGCTTCGTATAGTCATATCTCTAGTGAGCGTCCGCTTACATCTGTGGCGTTTCAATTCCGACTCAGGTCACGGCGCAAAAGTGGGCACAGGACGGCTTACCCTCGTATCGCATCCTCCGATAAGTTATAGATCGCGCCGCAGCCGTACAGCGGCAATCCGAACGCAATCGGGGTGTAGTGCGTCTGGACGTACTGGCAGAATCCGCTGCTGCGTCAGATCACCCCGCCCAGGACGAGCGCACCGCGCATACATGGTACCGCTGAGGGCACTCACCATGGTGACGATCGTCCGCACGGGCGTCAGGAAGGCGAGGAGTGCGATTGGGAACCAGCCTCGGGGCCCCCAGATCCCGCGGGCGCGGAGCATCATGAAGACTAGTGTGCGGTCAGTGTCAGAGTCGGGACGCAGGTATAGGGTACGACGTACTCCCGAAGATGAGATAGCTGATGTCCGTGAGAGTGTCATCTAGTCGCAGGACCGGGACGCAGCTGAGTCATGAGGTTAAGACGCGTTCACCAGTAAGACGACAAAAGCACGACGAACCTCTATCCAGCCAAGATCGTCAGTACAACTTGCACCTCCGTTCATCGCGTACTAACCAAGATGACATACCTTGTCTTGCAGCGTAGGAAGGAACACGCTCGTCACGAGCGTGATCCTCTCCGCGACGGCGACGTACCGCGTGATGAGGAACACCACCGTCGCACCTGTGAAGCGTCTCTTCCATATCCGCTCCACCTCCTCGGGGAACGTGATGAAGAAGTCGGCGAAGAGCAAGACTGGTACGACCAAACGGAAAGGTCTCAGCGTATGAATGAATTGGAGTGTATCGTGTGACAGCTCACCGGAGGAAGCAATGATGCAGTAATTCTCGACAAGACTGCACGACGCGTGAGTACGTACCATAAATGTTAGTAGTGATCGTGACAACTTACAGTCTGCTGAACGAGTCTAGGATCTGCTGCTCGATGCTCTCGTCGTCGGAAGACATTGCATGGGACGGGGGGTACCCCCGCGAAAGATGTACTAGTACTAGTCCGCGAGTTATCCAAAGACGTAGAGAAGTTCTTATCAGCTGCACAACCGACCCGGACGCCCCTTACTTATATATTTCCGCCGGAGCGGACACGCCCCCGCTAGTGCGTACTGCGCGGGAAGCGGTGAGGCGTTCTTTCTCCATGGAAGGCCGCGGTAAACGCTGAGGGGCTCGCGTTGTTCCCCATCTGACCTGAGGCTGCATAGCTGTGTGTAGATCTGCAGATCTTAGTGCCCTGACAAAGACGGTGCCGCGAGCGCTCTTCGTTTTGCCTAAGCGGCAAGTACGAAGCGCGAGCGCTACAGATCTGAAAGGGGCCTCATGGCTCAAGATTCAAGATGTTCGTAGATAGAATAATACTGAGCTCCAAACCCACGGAAGTCGAAGTCTCACCTAGTCCTCATTGCAAGGAAAGGGAATCTATAAGGGCGTCATTCGTAGGAGCCTAGGAGGCCGTGGCCCTTGTGCGGGAACTGCGCGGCTGATCTTGAACTTGTACGAATGCAGAGCCAAGCTATATATACCGATAACAGCACATCGCTTTAAAGCTTGAGAGTCCCTCATGCCCGAATGCGCTGACCGCCCCTATGCACCCGTCGGACATCCCGGCGAACTCTGCAGCCACCTTGCTTGAAGGCACTGACCCGTGACGGTGGAGTTCGCCCGAGAGATCAACATGAAACGCGAACGCGCTGATATAATTGCGGAGAGAGGAGACAACGAATAGATAGCACACGAATTCAATCGCTGCGACAGACCTACACAGATCGCTACACGGAAGAGTGCGTAACGCCCAGGCAGAGCTCGCCTCCGGACAAGGACCCGTGCTCCGAGGGCATTAAGATCATTACCGCAACCGTGATGTCGCGGGGCACTCGGGTTGAGGCCATGTGGATGTCGGCTTTCCTGACTGGAGAGAAGATGCTGAACGAGACCGAACTTGGTCTGGGTGAACGGGAAGAGGTTGGCAGATAGGCAGAGGAGTTTATGTTGGAAGGCGAGCGTTTCGAGTCGATATCACTGGGAACATAACTGACCATCACGGGCTACAGAGCACGTTGAACGAGGATCAAAAGTATAACTCTGATAGGAAACGCACCTGGAGCTTATCCCAGCGCGTTTCATATTTTTTTGTCGCCGCGACGGCCTGGCCTACTTCGACGTCCCAAAGAACAGGGCGGTCGTTATTGAGTTCGGCAAGCTCCATCGCGGCGGGCGCGTATCTTCTACTGCGTCTGAGCTTCTTCACGAACCACCATGCGAGAATTCCCGAGAATAGCACAAGACATATGACGACAAGGGCAGGGATGGCTGGAGACGGAGGCTTCGACGGGGGCTGGCCACCCTGGGGCGTCCCACTGACAGTGGGGTCCCCGGAGGCGCCGCCCTTTCCGGTATTGGGTGTGTCTGTTGTCATAGAGGTTCGGCGAATTCGTCCAGAAAAAACCTAAATGACGCCGTCAACGAAGCTGCAAGCAGCAGAAGGCGTATTGAGGGGTCGTACATTGTGAAGTAAGGTGCTCCATGGCTGCGATGAGCGCTGAGGAGGGTTGGGTGCCTCTACTGGGACAACTGATGTCGACAGTAGCGTGCGGGGGTCGCGAATCGGGTCGTCATTGTGGGCAGACGGCGACGAGCGATAGAAGGCGAAGCAATAGAAGGCGAATGGGACGATAGGCTTTGGGTGGGATAGCTGAGCCTGAGTGGTTAGCGAACATGAACTACGGTGAAGCGCACGGATCAACTCAGTCTGAGACATACCGGCTACGTATTGTGCAGGGTTTGAGTACTTCGATTCGAGCTTTGGCACTGGAGTATTGGGTGGGTGTTGGGGGTAAGATAGCTGGGGGAATCTAGACTATAGGGCCGGTTTAAGTACCCATGCGCGCGCGCGGTTGCTGCTCGAGTCAGATACGAGGGTCACGCGCGACGCGCGTCGAGCTAGAATCTGGCGCTTGTATGCGGTAGCACTCTATCAGCAGACCGCAGCCGGCTTAGAGATATGGCTCGAGGGTTTCCTGACTCGAAGATGTTCACTAGCATCAGTCAAACGCTATTGATTTCTTCCGGTCGAAAGCTTCGAAACCACATCATGTGTGATGGCTGAGGACACCAGCTACCAAATCAGCAAATGTCATACTGCTCAGTACAACACCCTGACCCCGGGCTTGTAAGAACTGCAGGGAAAGTTGTTCGTTGACTGTTCATCAGGCGGGAGCATCAATGTATTAAGTGGGACATTAGAGGTCGGAATATCGTTCATAGAGAGGATCGTGCGACACCGAGGTACAGCTCCCCACCAGCCTTCGACCGGTTTGGCGACGGCATGGCGACGAAGACGGTTATCGTGAGTCCGCACGTTTCGTCGGGTACGAGTGTGGTTGCAGGGGATGGAGATCTAGAGAACATGCCAAATGGAGAAGGAGGCCTGAGAGTCGAGGATCGTGGCGAAGGAAGGAGGTCAGGCTGGGTGTTGGTTTTGAGGGCAGACTCGCATGCGAATGTTGTATCCCAACGCGTACGGTCTGCGTCGGAAAGGAATCCAACAGCGACAGGCTGGAACTCATAATAAGTCTATGGATGCGGAAAATGACGCTGATGTATGACTCACCGCGAGCTGAGACCATCGCACTGTCCTCCACTGCTTCGCATCGCTCAGTTCGACATCCAAGAACATGGGCTTCACGCGGACGTTATCTCCAGAGACCTGTACAGCCGGCACGTCCAGTCTTCTACTTCGTCGCAGGCGCGCGAAGATCCACCACAGTAGCAATGCAGAGAATGACACCAAGACCAGCAGGACCACAATAGGAATCGCGACAGACGTTTTTGCACTTGGTGCGTGGCCGGCCGGATGATGGCCCGGAGTCTGTGTCAAACCACCATCTGGTCCGCCGTCAGCTGATCCTGCGGTCAGATCGTCTGTGGGGGCTCGTCGGAGAAGGCCCTAACAAGCACGTCAGGCCGAGGACAAGTATTGTAGAGTGTGGATATTCTTACAGCGTGATCAGAGGCGGAACCCTGAGGGTCCATGTCAGGAAACCAGTGCGCACCCATATAGGACACTATCTTCGAAGTGGTCGATGAGACGAGGTAGTGTGCGTATTCTGGGAGATCATGGTGACCACGCGAGGAAGATGGGCGGCTGGCGAAGGGAGGAATGGTGAAAGACTGGGCTAGAAATCGAATCCATCTGTCAGTGCTCATGGCTGGTGGTTTGTGAACGCTGTACGTACAGGCTGGTCAGCGGGTGGAATTAGGGTACACTATGAGAGCTCGAGGTCGTCCTTGTCCACCCAACCTGCGCACAACCGTATATATAACACGAGGCGGAGACGCGCGAAGCACGCCTAGCGTCTGCGGAACGTCTGCGCATGCTGTGATTGGGCGTGAGTCAAGGGCTCAAAGCGCCGTTCTCAGGCGGGCAGTCCACGAAGCTTCGTCTTCTTTGCTTTGGCCGGTCTACAGAAGCACCTCGGACGCTCTATCCAGCAGTTGATGACACCGGTCCCGGCATCATCCCGCGGGGAAGCTCGAGAGCGACCCGATCCGAGGATTGCACCTGTTCGGTAGGCGCATAGACGGCGTAGTAAGCGGCAGATCGCGCGTGCGAGGTCATGAGCCCCGAGGCACGCGGAGTCAGGTCCCTGAGGCTGTGGTACAGTTGGCAGTTGGTGATAGAAGGTGATCATAGTGACTGCAATTTGAAGAGCATCCGGTGCCGCTGCGCGGTCTATGACTCTTCCTCCGAGAACCGGCTTCCCACAGGACCTCATAGCGCCGTCTTGGGGGCGGTCGGGTTCAGGGTTTGCGACATGATGTGCGGGTTAGGGTATTGCATCCGGCAATTAACAAGTATCACGGAGATTCGCTTCAGAAGTAGTCAAGTGAGTGTGGCCTGTTTGTGGTCGCAAGATTTGGAAGACAAGCTGGTAGTTCATGACAGAAGACAGGGTCAGCGCCTCACACGCTGCAGCCACGCTTTGGTGGCTGTGCAGTGGGTGCTTGTCCTAGTTAGGACATGTCGTAGATGGGATTCCGATAACTCCGGCGTCCGCATCCGCACGCGAGAATTCAGTGCCATGACAGGGCAGTCACTTGCAATCCTCTGGTCAGTCTATAATTTTCGTATGATCTAGCTATGATACCCTCAGCTGGCAAGCGCCCCCTAAGCGTACTGTAGTTAACGCCTGGAGCTTGTCGCAGTCTCCCACACACGAAGTTATAGGGCCGACCGCTATATAGTATAGATATTAATGGTACTCGGCAGGGTGCCTGTACATATATACTACATCCAAATCTAAGGAGAAACTAGTCGTCATTGCAAGTACAACGAGAAACCGAACACAGCGCCCTTAGAAGGGGTGAGTGTTAACAACCCTCGGAGTCTGAGGGTGCGGAGGTCATCAGGATACATGTTCGTCGCAGGTTGTGACGGAAGAGAAATAATAAGTTATAGAGTGTTCGAGATTATGCCTTGCCGAAGAGCTTGCCGAGGAGGAGATGCCGAGCGACGAGCATGAGGACGACTGATAGCATGATGGCAGAACCTATCACTTGGGGTCAGCGCCTGCCAAGTAGAGCCCTCGTCAAGTTGTGTGGACGTACCGGCGTAGTAGCCAACGTTCTTGAACGAGCCGGTGTGATCGAGGATAGCGCCAGAAATAGGAGGGCCAGCAAGGGCGCCGAGAGACATGAGCGAGAACGTCATGCCTGCGCGCATGCCAACATCGGTGATCTTGCCCATCCCTACAATCGGCTGGCCGAGAATGGCGACGTACACGCCAGACGAGATGCTGCACATCTCTACATTAGCGTCACTTCAGAAAGCTACGAAATATGCAACATACCCATAGATCACCGCAATGAAAATGAGGGGGCCCTTGGTCGTCGCAAACGGCCACGCGTAGGTCATGATACCAGCGAGGAAAGTGCCGGGAATGAGCACATTCATAGGGCCTATCAGAAGATGTACCGAAGTCAGCGCCCAAGAAGAGTGTAAAAGACAAAGCGTAGCAACATACCAACGCGATCCGATAGGATACCACCTCCCAGACGGCCGAGTAGCGAGCTGGCGTTCGCGATAGACAGCAGGTAGAACGCCAAGTTAGGGTCGATGCCTGCCACGACGCCGCTGATAGACAGGTATGTCAGGCACTACCAGTGGATTAGTACAAGAACATGTGTTGGCCACAGGGGGTGCGACATACGGTGTAGATCCCGAGGAAACCAACGAACAGAGACACGGAATAAATAGCGTATACGGGAGATTTGAACATGGAAAGGTTGATGAACGGGCCCGGGCGGGGCTTGGGAGGGAGTCTCCGAGAAATCGTCTGTCGTGCAGTGAGCATTGACGTATTCGCCTCTGAAGAAAGATGGCGCGCACAAGGTTAAGAACCAAGAGGAACGTCGCTACAATGAAGCCCATGATGCGCAGAGTCCATTGGAAGCTACAAGGAAAGGGTTAGCGTGCTAGCTGCGGACAACTGTTCAACGATGTACCTCTGGTGCTCAATAAGGTTCTTCAGGATGATTGGGAAGACCGCCCCACCAATACTCGAGCCTGCGGCCATGCAAGCAAACGCAAGCCCGAGCTTTTTGTTAAACCAGTGGGGCACAACACCGCAGGCGGCCGTGAAGACCGTGCCACTCGCAAGCTATTCAACCCAGTGCTCAGTACACGAGCATACAGTGCGTGAGAACCGGAGAAATGCTCACCCCAATACCGAAACCCTGACAAAGAATAAACTGCCAAAACTCTTTGCACTCCCCGGTGAGGAAGGTGCAAGCGACCAAAAGCGCCGACGCAAGGCCAACAGGGAGCCTCAAGTAGCCCATGTCGAACAACCGGCCGAATGCAAGGCCTGGCATGAAGACAAGGGCGTACTGGGGAAGAATTGTCAGATGGACTAGGTTAGGCTGAAACACGTTGACACGCACCTGCATGGAGCCGATCCAAGCGCTTTGAATCGGTAAAATGTCAGCCAATGCCATCAATGAGCCAGATATATGGGAGAGGGGATCTTACATATCGGAAGGGGACATGGTGCGCAGCGTATACTCCTCATAGTATGCCTGGAAGATCTGTGCGGGTAATCAAAATGGAGTACACGGTGGGCGCAGCGATGCAGGGACTTACACCCCATGCGTTGACGAAGCCGAACGTCGCGCAGAGACCACATGAGATCTGTTCACAACCAAGTGAGTTAGCATGCAACTCCGCATCTCAACCCATAAGGGGGGATAACGTACCCCAACCACACACAGCCACGCCTTCAACCCTCCGTCCGGGCATTCGGATTCATCGTTGTCGAAGAAAGCGGGACCCTTCTCAGGGTCACGATGGGCACGAGCAACGGCTTTCTCGCCGTTCGCTGGAGGCGTAAACGGCCCGAAAGCAGTGGTTGACGATGACGCCGAAGAGAGGGCGGTTTCCCTGAAGGCTGAAGACATTACGAAAGCGCACAAGGTGGAAGAACTTGAAGTAGGGAAGACGCGGTCGGCTGTGAAAGGGGGCAGCTCGCTCAGCACCTCCCCATACGTACATGCCCGGCATTTATGCAGGTCTGGGCGGGAACTCACCGTCACCGAAGGAAAAAGAACTTGAAGGGAGAAGGAAAGAAACGGAAGAAAAATATACCGTCAATCGTCTCGCTCTCGGACATATATACCAAGCTCGTCCTAAGCGGCCACCGTCCTCGCCAAGCCACCCGAGTCGCTGGTTTAAGGTCTTATCACAGCCCTCCGGTGCGCCTGTGTGGGCCAGGAACTACGTTGATGCGCCTTCGGCGCACGACTCGCTTCCACCGCCGGGAGACAATGCGACTCGCGACGACGGTCCGAGCTTCACCCTGCCACACCGTAACCCGGACATGCCGCCACCAGTAATTCGAGACTACCCAACCACACGCTGCGGAGGGACGTCTCGAACGTGCAGCACCGGAGTTGATCGGCGTGCGGGATATGATGAGATTCATGGGGAGAGCGTCACAGTTGTCTTAGTTTTACCGCGGCATTGTGGCGCGAGTGCTAGCCTGTAGGTGACAATGCTGACCGGCAGCGTCGCCTTCCGGTAGGTTGGTATCGATGGGGCCCGCCACCTCCGGATGATTCACAATGCACAGCGTGGTCCATGTGAAATTCGACTTGGGTGTGCCAATAGCGGTAGACGCACTCCGATTGAGCCGGAGTATGTATACGAGCGTATGCGAGGCTTCAATATTCAATGATGGGTCAGCGACTGAAGCAAGCGGGATGCACATATACGAACCCAGTTCATCGACTACGTCGACGAGCTCAGTGACATCGTCGAAAAGACACCCATGAACCCGCAAGGACTCCGTTGTGTGCTGTGACGGGCGCACACACCTATGTTTCGATACCGGGTTCCATACGTGATTGCAGACGAGGATCAGATTTGGCAGCCTATCCCGAGTGATGGCGTCTTGATCAGGCAGACACGCAGCTGCAGACAAACACCGCCCTTCGGTCTTACTTCGTATATGATGCACATAGGCGGCGCCGACGGGTATCGAGATTGCGTTCCGAGTCGCGGGCCTGCAAGGGGCTTTGTTCAAAAGTCGACCAGTCGCACGGTGCCTGCCTTGCGCTCGGCGAATTGGACCTGTTTTCGCTGAGAATCACGCTCGAAGTCAAAGCGGCGTATTACAAGACGAATTGGCTCATACATTACCAGCTTCCGCTAGATTCCCTTCGCTGGAAATAACGTGAGTGGGCGAGTAGCAAGGCTTGTCAAGGCACAACCGGTGGCACTGTTGCCGGTTCGAGGAATCTTGAGACTCGAGCGACAAAGGCCCGCCTGGCCAAACTGGGACTTTGATCCGGTCTCGGGCGCTCCGAGGGCAAGCACTCAACCTCATGTGATTCCTCACGGTGAAGCGGTAAGTACCAAGTATCGTGCGGCAGCGCAGAGTGTAGAGAGTCAAGCGAATATGAGAGTATGCATTGTGACAATACTAGCCTTGAACGAGGATTCTGCCATCCTCTTGCGACGAAAGGGGGTTCTAGACCGAAATGCATATGCATGCCCTCCGAGTCCGAAAGATGCTCCTCATGTGTCATGCACGCCTACTTCTACGCACACTTGCGGATTGAACGCGTTGCTCGGCCACGCTCGGATGTCATGTCCTTCAGCTCAACTTCCAAAGTCCGCCAGTCTTGCCTCTAAGACACCAAGGGCCCGGCATCGCCATCACAGTCCGAGGGTCCACGGAGTGTGATTCGGACGAGCTTGGATTCTACTCGCTGCTCCGTTGATCCCTCGGGTTAAACGTGTCGGTAAAGAGATACAACATGGTCCGAGGAGCCCGCGTCGGCGGCAGGCACGTCGCTCAAGCAGTATTGACCCGAAGGCTGTTGCACCAATGAGGCACCCAGCGTAGCCGTGACATCCTTTGGGTGCGAGGAGCCTGGAGGAGTACGGGTAGCGTGCGCAAAGACGCGCCCGCCGCGACATCGTAGTGGACGCGCCGAATATGTAATGCAGGCCCCTGACAAGCCTCCATGCGCGCAATTCCCAAGCCAAGGGAGTAGATGCACATCAAAATCGTTGCCTAACAGTGACACGCCTCTTTCATCAGTGATAGCTCTTCCGCCAAGCACAGAGGGGAATAACAAACCCAAAGGTTATCAAATTTCCACTTTCTCATCATCTACATCCATATCCATGCCGCCGGCCGGCTCTTCGTCTTCCGCCTTGACCTCGGCTTTGACGCGAGGGGCAGACGAGCTTGAGTTCTCCAGCCACGCCACGCTCTCCTTCATCTTCTGCCAAACCTGCCGCGCGCCCTTCTCAGCAAGCTCCCGCGCATGCGAGAGCTCGGAGACATCGAACGGCGCCGCCGTCGTGTAGTTCGTCCAGAGCAGCGAGCACGGAGGGACGTCCGCAGACGCGAGAGGAGACGCAGGGAGGACAGCAGAGAAGAGGAAAGCGAAGCAGCCGCTCCCTGCCAGCCGTGGTAGCTCCGCCTCTTCCGGGTCGAGGATGAGAGTAGTCGCACGAGCGTCTTCGGACTGTAGGCGGCCCACTGATACAGCGCATACGACGCCCTTCATAGGTACCGAACCTGCGTTCACGAAGGCAGCCGTTGTAGCGTTAACGAGGCTCGCTGTGAGGCTCGCGTTCCACCCGCGCCCGGCGCTACCTAGCCCGTTCCCGCTATCCGTGCCGCATAGCGCCTGGCCCACAATCTGAACGAGCGTTCGTGGATGGTGTGAGAGGAAAAGGGAGGGCGCGAAGATGGATTTGAGGATGGTTGCGAGGGCTTTTGAGTCGGTGCCTGCGATCGCGGCGAGGGGTCGTATTTGAATGTCGAGGGTAGCCTGAGCTGGGTTCTCTAGTGTAGGCCGGACTTCGATAGGTCCTGACACTGAGCTGAGCGATTTTGTTGAACCTGAAGCATACAGTTACACCTTGAGCTATTTCGACCATAGATATCAAGTGGTATTCACCGAAACCAAACCGTGCAGATCCATCTACTCTGTCCAGTCCCTCGTACACAATGGTCACGTCGCGCATTTGGTCAGGTTGTCTGCCGCGAGGGCGCACTTGCAAAGCTGCGGACATTTTCTTCTTCGCGATGTGATCTTCTTAAAGATGACGAGCAGGAGGAGGTGTAGAGTACAATCTGGAGAAACTCCAGTGGTGGTACAGTGTATAGTAGAAGATCGAGTGCTAGCGCCCATGTAGCTATAGACGCGCCTCGACCAGAGCGCGAGCGTTCTTGTCGCTTTCCGACGCTGACTGTGCCTTCCCCCGACGACCATCCGCCGCCCTGCACGGATCACTCCTCGCGCTCATGCATAGAAGCTCGTAAACCACTCGCCTCCGTGGCAGTCTTTCTCTCAGTCTACACCAATCTCTCTGTAATGTCATCCTCGTCAGGCAACACTGATGGCGACGCCGGCCAGTTTTTGACCTCGGGCAGCTCCGCACTCATCCTCAGCTTCCTCGCCATCGGACTTTTCGTCGGAGGCCTTCTTGTGATGTTTGCCATGCGCCGATACGTCGTGTTCAACCGGAGGAGGGCGGGGCTGTGGGATGCGGACACGAACGGACCGTGGAACTGGGGCGAGGCGACGTACGACAGCCCGCCGCCCTTTGCGATTGGTTTGGGTGTGGTCAGGAGACAGAGGGACATTGGTCCAAGGCCTGAGCTATACGAAATGTACGCGAAGAAGGCCGTAGAATCAGATTGGGGAGATATCATGGTGGGTTCTCTGTCCTCACCAGATCTCACTCCCGTCACGGTTGTACACGGCGTTGTCCTGACTGCATCTTAGCCCATATCTGCCCAGCCTTGCACCTCATCCTCTCCTGCACCTCGGCATCGCACAGCGAGCGTACCCGAACCCCATGCCACAAGCGACGAGCCTCATGCTACCACCTCTTCTGGATACCTGCACCCTTTCTCTGTCGGAGTCCGCGACTTCGTAACCCAGATTCGCCCGTCAAGATATCGCGCCCGCCCACGCTCACCGTCTCCCCCTCCTCTGTTCATGTCGGCCGTATCTTCGTCCAGCAGGGATACCGGTCACATGCCACCGCTACCGCCGTCTGACATCACCACTGGCACTGCGCCCGCAGATATCTCACGGCTGCGCGTGGCGTTGGCCATCTTGATGCCTGGTCAGCAATCCTGTGAGGCCAGCGTGCCGCTTTACGCACTCGGAATAGCTGATGCCGTATGGAGTGGGGGAGCGCTCGAAGACCTCCAGCGCGAAGAAGGATGATGTCGAGAGTCTTGAGCTTACGATGCCGGTAATGATAGTTTTATTCTAGGTGTAATGTCTGATTACTTGATTGTACAGTACGGTATCGTGTATATTTCCCGGGGTCCACTTTTGATTGTATCGCTCTTGCCTATCCCGATACGCGATGCATATGGTGCTTTGACGGGCTGTGCTCTGCAGCCCTGGCATTCATTGTACACTGCTGCGCTGATCTGGGCATGATTGATCAGGATGTCTAACTGTCACCTTCGGGCTGTCCGCACAACTTGCATCAGCCCACATTGGCACATTCGGAATACATCCAACCTTGCGTCCCGACTCCGTCCCAAATACTGAACGCTCGTCGTCGGTCACCATAGTGGTGAGAAGAGGGATGGGTGCAGTTGTCAGCTGAGTCTCCCGCAAGCTTAGATAGAGGCTAATAGAGCCTAGCGTCTCGCGTAGCCGCCTAGGCGTAGCAACGAGCGGCTTCATTTCCGTCGGTGTACAATGCGCATACAGCCAGTCTCGATATCGAGGGATACCGATCATTGTACCCTTGCCCCTGGGCCCTAGATCACATACCGAGATGACACCGACACACGATGATCCCGCGGCAGCGCATGAGCCTCGAGGCCCTGCCCATTTTGCTCGTCGGAGTCGTAGCTGCCAACTGCCCATCACGTCGCTCTGGGCTGCGCAGGGCTTTCTCGTCAACCCACCGACGTCGACTTCGCGCGTGGGCGGCAGACAGCAGGCTGAGTCTGGAACGCCACGGACAACGGACTCTTCGTACGCGTTCATTGCTAGAACTCCGAAGGCCGTCTTGGTGGGAACGCGTCCGGTTCTCCACTCGTCCGAGGCCTCTCCTCGTCCTCGTGTCTGTCTGAACATCCTCTTCTAAAGCCTGGGGCTTGTTGATAACGTCGACGTCTTGCTGTTCTTCTCCCGCGACCCGCGTTGCTCTCCTGGGCTGGTCCCGGTTTCCCTTGCGTCGACCTAAATCTCGTGCGGGTCTCCCTCTGAAGTTTGCGGCAGCAGTACTCGATTGGCATACTCGAGGTTTGTTCTTGGCACAGCAACGTTCACACCGAGGCGATCACGCAACGCACGTGAGTAAGCAATATCGCATCGCTTTTCTTCGAAGAATCTCAATGCTTAACAGTAGGCAGGGTACACAGCGAGAGCAAAGTCCATACAGCTGCTGGCAGCTCGAGGACGGTTCACTGTACCTCCGTATTGCCCTGGCTGGCGCGCGGGCGGTAGTCCATGTCATCACCAAGCTCGCTCGAGCACCTGTACCCGGTGTTGAGGGACGCGGACATGTGAGCACAGGGAACTCCTTCTCAAAGGCGAAGACGCTAATCAAACAGCGTGCAGATCCTTCTTCATCTCTTGTGCTGCGACTGGTGAGTCTTTCTCACGTCGCGCCGCGCCACGACAGCGGCGTGAATCTGCGCCAGTACGTGCGGGGAACTTAACGTGCTCACGTTGGATGTGTATCGCAGCGCTCGCGTTTTATGAATATCTCATCACGATCCGGCTCGAGGTGCAACAAATTTGGAAACGGGATGCGTCTGGGGCCACCATCCTCTTCGTGATGACGCGCTACTTCATGCTCCTTGATCGCGTGTTCGTCGTAATTGGGTTGTATCCCATCGGGGATGTAGGAGTGAGTACTCCCTCAGGTCCCTATCAATTGGTACACTTCTTACTGATTTTGACTGTTCTCAGAGGTACGCGGAACATTGATAGGTAGCTACGAGTGAAATGGCTGACACCTGCGCTGTAGCTGCAGCGCAGTTCTGTGGCTACATGCGTCTACGACCTCTATCCTCATCGCCGTCATGTCAGGTTTGTGCTCTTTGCATGCATCCTTCCTTCTCTCCCGTCGTTTTGACGAGGTTCGATGGGTACTACAGCCATCGCCGCGATTCGCATCTTCGCCCTATGGAACAGGGACTACGTTCTGCTCATCATAGTCATGTTGACCGGCGTTTTTCCTGCCTTTGCAAACCTCGTGAGTATGGCCGCTACCACACTGATATGCTACAGTAGCATGCGTGTCGTTGTGCTGACTTGAGAGCTCGTAGTTCCTTCGGAGCGCGTCGACGGTCTACATAGTCCCAACAAAATTCTATACGTGCCAATACGCGCCGACCGCGGTGACCGCGCAAAGCTACAAAGCGTGAGCGTAAACCCTTTTGCGCCGCTTGTTACAATCCGTTGACGTATTCTATAGCTGTACGTCTTCTGATGCGATGACCAGGGCAAGTTCTAGTCATGCTAACGATGGAGTGAAGTATCAATAGCAACCCGTGTCATTTCCATCGTATCAGACGGAATCGTTGTCGTTCTGACGTGGCTCAAAACCTATCGAGTCTACGCCCTCACTCGCAGGATTCGCTTCCGCACGGACTATTCTACCCTCATTCTGCGAGATGGTGAGTGCCGAATGTTTGCCATAGAGAGCTAGGGCGGAGGTGCTTATGACCTACTCACAGGTGCCGTCTACTTTCTGTCAGTACATGCGCGAGAGTGATAGCAACAAGGGTGTGGAGACTGATACCTTTTGCAGCGCGACCTGCGTGCTCAACTTTGTCGCCATTGTGTACATTTGGATGACGGTAGGTGGATGCCCAGGGTCGGTGGGGTCATATGCGCTGATTACATTCGTACACTAGGGGACGAACCTACTCAACGATCTCATCGTAACGTGAGTACTCAAAATCCGTATATCCGGGATCACAACGCTGATCCACACCGCTCGACGTAGACTCAGCGCAATCCTCATGGCACGCTTCCTCCTCAACCTCCGAGACCAGCGCGCACACATCGAGGACATGTCGTTCACTTGGGGAGGCAACGGTGCCGCCTGCGAAGAAGACTCGAAGCTGTCAATGTCCCAGCCGCTCTCGTCCCTCCGCTTCGCATCCATATCAGGCCTTTTCGACACGATGGGCTCAATGGGTGGGACGGTCAGCATGGGTTCCCAGGTGAGCGAGCTGGACTTGGACTTGGCGGAGGCCGACGAGGAGAGTGGAGGGCTTGATAGTGCGGTGCCTCCCGGGAGCGCGGGGATGACTGAGGCTACGTGCGTCGCGCCGGACGATCCTCTGCATCATAAGGAGGTTCAGAAGGTACCCAAAGGAGCGTCTGAGTGGGCTTAATCATCCCTAGGCTCGTGTTGACTGCCTGTCGTCCTGTACGCCGGAGAAAGTTGTGATGTGCGCTGTGCTTGCAGTATTTTCTTGTGTACGAAGCTATGATGTGATTCAGATGTATGTAGTCACCGAGCGATCGCAAGTTCCGCTTGAATTTTTTAAGCTTGAAGTCCCATGGTAGTTGGTCCGTTGATCGCGCAGTTTTACTAGGGGATTTTATCAGATTATAGATATCATGGTGGTGGTGGTCCATGAGTAAGTATTTACTTCCGCGCAGCAGCAGAGCACGAAAAGCATCCAAAAATGGATCGGCGGACTCCGACTTGTACGCAACGCGTGTAGAAGCGGCAGGCATGGGCGCTTACCAACTTGCCCTCTACCATTTAATTATCGCCATCTCGCCTGTGCATCGTTTCTCTCCCTGCTTATGACCATCACGCCCTGAACGACCCACGCAACACCATGGACGCCTTCATGCTCAACGGATTCAACCAACACGTGCCTATTCGCCGGTCGGCGGCACCCAAAGTCTCTCTCGCCGCCCGGAGCCATATCGAGAGCATGGACGCCGGCTTGACCTCCGTCTCAGGTATGCTTCCACTCAATATGGTTCGGAACGGCGTCTGATCAGAGGGCGTGCAGGGGCGCAGGAGGTGATCAAGGATATGCTTGCGCGACGATCCGTCACGAAGCTCATCTTGGGGCACAACTACCTCGGCGACGAGGGCTGCGAAGAGCTCTTCGGCTTCCTGTCGTCGGAAGCTGGCCGGAAGTACAAGATTAGGGAGATCGGCCTCAACTCGAACGGGATTGGAAACCGCGGGCTTCTGGCCATCAGCCGGTACCTCCGAGATAACACTACCCTCAAGGAGCTATTCCTTTTGAATGTGAGTCTTTTGTTCATGGTCTTTTGCTTGGTCTCCGTGTATGTGCTGCGCATGCCAACGGAGTGCGGCGTGCACGGTAGTAGGGTTTCTTCACTGGTCACATTAAGTCCAGCGAAGACCAGACCAGCTGCTCAGCCCGACTGTTAAATCTGTATGCGGATGCTGACTGTTGTTTGCAGAACGAGTTTGTCGGGGAGCCCAGCGTGGCCGTAGTCTTCGCCCTTGCCATCAACTCGTCTCGCCTGGAGACCTTGTCACTTGCTACCAACTCCAACCTCACCGACACCTTCGTCGCGCACTTCCTCCCTGTGCTCGACGCGCCCTACTTCCGCGAACTCCATCTATCCGCCTGTGGTCTTACCCACAAATCCGCGCCACCTCTCGTCGAATATCTTACCTCGCCCCGATGCCAACTTCACGTGCTGAAGCTGCTCGGCAACCGGATTCGCGCACGCGCCGTCGGGACTATCGTACGGGCTATTCACCGAGCAAACTACACACTCTTGCGTATGGAACTCTACCCTATGGGGCTTACCAAGCTTCCCGATGACAGCGAGACCTCGTCGCCTCAGGACGAAGAAAATGCGCAAGATCGCCCTCTACGATGGCCGGACGTTGAGAACGACCTCAAACGGTCTCTTACGCGCAATTCGGCCCTCAAGCGTCTCGTGGAGAAAGAAGCATTGGCGCTACTGCGGTATTCCCGCACGCTGCTGCTGCGGCCCAAAGCTCGCGACATTTCCCAACACCCCGCCTCCGTATCTCCATGTTCCGAGTCCTGTTCCTGTGTACAGCTGTCAACGAATACCCTCTTCACCACGATCGGACAACCCTACCACCTCTCCGTTACCTACGCGGCTCCCGGCTCACACTTCCCCTTCATGCGCCTTCCCACGGAGCTCCAGCTTCACATCCTCTCGTTCTTGGCCCCTTTGCTCTCGACCGCCCAGCGATTACGAATCTTCACCTACGCTTCCTCGCCGTCGACACTACCTACGCTTCTCCCCTGCCTCACCAACGGCGGCTGCATACCCGATCCCGCCAGTCCGCAGTTCACCATGGGAGGTCCTGCTGCCGGTGGATTCGGGACGAGTACGGGTATCACGTTGCGTAAACGCGGTGGCGGCTCGGTGTCCGCTTGCGCGAGCGGGAAGTGCATGGGGGCAGGGAACAGCGTGCTCTGCCGGCGGGAGGCGGAGCGGTCCCAGTGGCTTGCGTCGGTGCGGTGCATCGCGTTTGAGCTCGAGGACGAGGAGACGAGGGTGAAGGATATTCAGGCTTGAGAGCTCGATTTACCCCATGGCCATTGTGGATGCTTCTTGGACGGCGGCTCGACGCGGATGGGATGCTGTATTGTTGGTTTTGTATCGATTATGGTAGGATGTGGACACGCTATGTAATATTTACTTGTACTATGAAACCCTCTGACCGACCTCCTACATCTTTTGCCTGGCCAAGTTATGGGGCGCAATGCCCCCGACCCGAGTATACACCGCTGACCGGTGATACAGCCAGGATACCAGACTCAGGCTGCTGTCCGTGGCTTCGCGCATTTTCGTGGCATGATCACACGCGCATAATACTGGATATGACCATCATGACGGCCGTGAAAATCTTCGAAGTTGTGCAACCCCCCTAACGAGTGGAAAACCTAAGCAACATGGGGGAGCCGAGTCCCGATGTCATAGCCGTCAGTACTACTGCGTGAAGTACTTATAAATGAACCTAAGTAGATGAACCCTCTTGCGTGGTTGTCGTGATGCATACTGGTCAACGGTTTTGAGGCGTTTTGACACACTTGAGGAGAGTATTGAGACCTCCACATATGAAGGTTCTGCGGTGTAGTACTATGGGCCAGCAGACAGTGACGAATCACTCAGTGAAAGTGAGTCCATATGAACTATAGTGAGATATGTCGGCAAAGCCAGCGCCTACGATAACATAAGTAAACCAAGTGACTCAGTGAGCTTAAGTAAAAGGTTAAGCAAGTTTATTGACCGTCTGATATAGGTTGGCTCTCGACCACCACGGTCCACTGCCTTCCACCGCTCGCTGCTGCGTTTGATCTATCTGTCTTTCTAGTCATTCACCTCGGGCAAGCTAGCGTTCAAGTCAGCTCGCGCCGACCCCTCTCTCGTGGCCTCTGTGGCCTCCATGGCGTCAGGCCTGTCGAAGGACGAGCAAGAGACTCTCCGTCTTCTCGTGCAACATGTCTCGCGGGCGTTCTACGAACCCAAGTACACTGTTGTCATGGACCAGCTCGTCCGTCATCCTGTGTAAGTATCAACGCTTGCAGGGGCTATCTGAGGGAGGATGGGGAGGATTCTGGGGCGTTGATATGGCCGTGATGTATGGAGTGTTATGGATGTGCTTGATTACTCACGCGCCACAGTCTCAAGGATGACGATCTGGCTGGTCGGATGGGCTTGCAGCTCAAAGAGCTGAATAAAATTATGGCGACATTGGAGGGCCACAAGCTCGTTCGCATGTACGTTCGTGTCTGTCTAGCTGCACATCGCTCTATAGAACCACCCCTCTCCTTCCAGATATCGCCAGAACGAGTTGAAGGAGGGCGCGCAGCGCTCGGTCGGCCGACAGTACTTCTACATCGACTACCAGAGCTTCTGTAACGTCGTCAAGTGGCGCATGGCAGAGATGCGCCGGATCATCGACCAAGGCCTCCGGAACGAGCTGGACAGCAAGGGCTACATCTGCCCACAGTGCCACAAGTCGTTCCAGCCGCTCGAGGTCGACCGTCTGATCAACTTCTCGAAAGGCACTTTCGACTGCGATATCTGCGGGGCGGAGCTCGTCGACAATGAGAACGCCGAGAATGTCGTCGGAAGCCAGGATCGCATGCAGCGCTTCAACCGGCAGATGCGTTTCATCCTAGAGGGTCTGCGCAAAACGGAGGACATGGTGCTACCTGCGTAAGTGTTGCAATGGATTACCCATCTCGTGATTACCTTACTCTCTGAGCAGCTTCGATGTCGCCCTATGGATCAAAAACCACCTCGCCGAGCAGGAGCGTGCGAAGGCAGCATCGCGAGACGGCGGACTCAAGATTGCTGGGGCCTCAGGAGAGGGTCGCCAAGGCGATGCCATCGGTGTTGTCCTGTCCGTCGACAAAGACGAGGAGACCGCGCGCCTTGAACGCGACCGGGAAGCTGCGGCGAAGCGGCAGCAAAACGCACTACCGTTATGGCACTTGCAGAGTACCATCTCGGGAGACCTCACCGCGCTGGGTATCAAGGAGAGTGCACGGGCGGAGGCAACCGATGCGAACAGGCTTCCGAGCTCCAACGATACGATACTGAGGGGACTGGGCGCCACGAAGGGGCCGCCGATATTGACAAACGGAGAGGATGTCAAGCCTGGTGTTGTACAGCAAGTGGATGAGGTTGATTGTGCGTCCCACTGTTTTTACTCCTGCGCTGTACTTTCCTGACATCTTCCCTCCAGACTACGATCAGTACTATGCATCGCTCGCAGCGTCTGCTGCGCCCTCGGCGCAGCCAACACCGAGGATGAGCGAGTTCGGAGAGGAGGAAGAGGACGTTAAGCCATCTGTCGAGTACCTCGACTCGCTCAACGAGTACCGCAAACGGTCAAGATCGCGAGATGACGTGGGTACTGGAGGCAGTACGCCTAAGATGCCAAGGGTAGACGGCCACGCGGACGCAATCGAGGTGGAATCCGCGGTCTACACGAACGGTTTCGAGGAGGGTCCCCCGCCGACGAATGGTGCGGCGGAAGACGACCCAGTTGTATATGGTACGTCAGATCGCTGAATCTTGCGTGTGCTGTGCGCGTTGTTGACCGTCGTTGGGGTGGGATAACAAGTAAACGGAGAGCCGGTACCGCTTTCGCAGGTCACCGAGGAGCACCAGGAGGCGATGACGCCGGAGGAGTATACGGCGTACTACGAGATCCTGAGTGCACGCTCATAACAGGCTGTATCGAAAGCTACGGTGGGGGTGACATGCGCAGGTACGTGGCGAGCGAGGGTGGATGGTGAGCGTCGGTGAATGGCGGGCGAATGGACGTTTGCACGGGTGCCCGTCGTGTGGTGTACCATTAGTACACGTATTGTATAACCTCCTCATATGAAGACTAGCAGCGACCATAATGCAATAGATTTTTCGCCTCAGAGCAACAGCAACAAGGTGAGCTTCGATAGGACTGTACGTTGCAATGCAATATATGGTGATAGGTGTGCAACTTCAACGAGAAGCTGACCCGTTAAGCTCGGAACTTGACATTGTCATCTGTTGCTCCTGGATACTGTGCCCACACCTTGACAAATCCCAACTGAAGCAACGGATTGTCGTTCGTACAACAAGGTGCGTGACATCGTGCTACTGAGTCTGTATGTGATACAATCTTACCTGTTTCTCTCCAAATCCGTTTGAATAGTGGTAGTCAGGAGAATCAGGCCGAGAAGTTCATGGCACACGTACCTCGACATCCTGCATATGTTGCTAACGGCTATCCCACTAGCGACTTCCGGTTTGCTGTAACAGTACCTCACTAGCACACCTATGCAGAGGAGTTCGAGGCGTTGTTTGATATCATGATATCCCTGGTCTCAAGTGGGCATACCATACCATCGGCTGCCCGACGTTGAACGCCGCGCAGCCGACTTGACGGGCCAGATCCGTATAGTCAAAGGTACGGGAGTATTTTCGCCATCTCGCCTTGCATCGCACTCGGATGTTAAGCATCTCTTCCTCGTAGACACCAAGATAGCGACTGTTGTCATCCCGCTCGGCGCCGGCGAGTGGGTCACTGGAAATGTAATCCTGGCCGTCTCTATGAATTTGTCGGTACTCTGACAAAGGGCAGTCGCATCAGGTATCAGTATAGCCGACAGACGAGTTGAATAGGTGCTATCACCGCGACTATGGAGGGGCCTATGACGCAATTGTCAGAGACTCGCCGAATCTACCATTTCTTACATCGCTGACTAACCCGTCTCTCCCGGGTTAGTACGGTAAGTGAACTCAAGGGAACATCTACGACAGGCGTTCACAGCTCGCGGGAATAGTCAGAAGGTCGGGCAGCAGGACTCACAGCGGAAACGGAAAGCAACGTATCGGACTGGAACACAACTGGAACACCCACAACAATGCAGGCGGCAAGGTACGGGTAGTGGTGAACTACCTGCACTATGACGGCAGAGAATGCGAATATCAGGGGCTCGAACCAACTGGGCGGCCACCAGCAATCTCCCACGTGCAACTGCATGCGAATGGTCGATGGTGTATAAAAGCCACTCACTTCTTCCGCTACATTCCCAGCAGCATCTCCTTCACAAGAGTACTGCCAAGCTACTGTTGACCCGAAGCAGCTGAGAACTATGGCAGACTCCGTGCTCAATACGCTCGCGGCAAGCAACTTGTTCGACCTTACTGGAGTAGTGGCCGTCGTTACCGGTGGAGGAACGGTGAGTGCACGAGTGAGAGCGCGATGGGTTGGCTCGTCTACTTAGTGTCATGCAACCACATCACTTCTGATAGGGCATTGGGTTGATGATAAGCACCACTCTCCTAGCGAATGGCGCTACTGTGTACATCATCGGACCGAAGCAAGCAGACCTCGACAGGTATCTCTCCAGGGTCCGCTATGGTGCGCTGTCAAGAGGCGATAGTCTCACTGTTCACCGGTATGTACACAGGGTCGCACAGGTTTACAACAGCGCCGCCGAGGGAACCGGGAAGCCGGGGCGTATGTATGGTATCGAAGGCGATGTCAGATATAAGGTCCGTGCCTATCACGCAGCTCAGAGACGGAGCAATGGTTCTCATCCACACTGAATAGTCAGAAGCAGTTCGGCTGGCAGAGGAGATTGGCAAGCGGACAGAACATGTCACGGTGCTCTTCAACAACGCAGGGTGTGTTGACCACATCTGACTTGTCGTACGGAATACAAGTTGACAAAAACTACGGTACAGAGTTCTATCTGGGAAGTTCACCAAGCCATCTGAACTCTCAGCCGCGGCTTTCCGGAAAGCCTACTTCGACGACGTCCCGGAGGAGTCATTTGATCAAAGTCTGAAGACGAATGCCGTCGGGCCGTACTGGCTCACGTTCGCTTTCCTGCCTCTCCTCGAGAAGTGGAAAGCGAGTCCCGGGGCCGCGCGTTTTGCCCCTCAGATCGTCATGACATCCAGTATGAATGGCTGGACGAAGGTCAGCAGCCCATGCTTCCTTTCCCGCCCTGCCCGAACTTTAAACAGCACACAACTGATGGCGTGCTCGCATCGCCGCACTCGCAGGATCCCGCGACGGCAGGCTCGTCCTTCCCGTACATGTTCTCCAAGTCCGCCATCGGGCACGCAACCGCCTCGCTTGCACACGAGCTGCTGCCCCTCGGCATCCGCGTAAACGGCATCGCCCCGGGTCTTTTTGTGAGCGAGATGACCGCGCCGGGTACTGCGGACGAAACGGGGCAGTCAAGATACCCACCAGATAAGACGGCGGCGTTTGAAGTGCCTGTTTCTCGGCCGGTCGAGTCTGGGCAACAGCGGGTAGGGACCAACAAGGATATGGGCGCGCTTGTCCTGTTCTTGGTGGCAAACTGGTTCGTAGATGGGGAAACGGTTCTCATTGACGGCGGGGTGAGTGTTGTATATTCTGTATACGACGAAACTGCTACTGAACTCACATGGGGACCCCCGTTTATAGACCATGCTCAAGCATCCATCGTCGTACTGACGGCTTGATGACTGCGATCATTATGCGAAAGTACTGCATACGGTACTGCGTGTAGGATAGACCCGAAGCGGCGGGCAATCGTCATCATACGAATACGCTAGCTGCATGCCAGTTGCAACCTTCTATCTGCGAAGTGTCTCCACTTGCTGCCAGCCCGATGGTCACTGCGATGAGCAATACGAGTGGGAGCGGCGCCCACTGTCAGCGGAAATGCTTCTAATCTGATCTTGTACGAAGCCGGTCAACCTCGCGGTGGTATATATGTACCAGCATGCCAGGACGCCAAGCGAATTCCCACCCGGCCGCAGCACAAACCCGTTCTTTCATCACCGCCATCTGCTGCCACCACTGTCTATCTGACGAACTACTAGATGGATTGGTGGGTGGCTCGATACTAGCGCCGTTTATACGACGGTATCTCTACCTTTCCCCATTCCCATGAATAGGTTTGGGAAGAGAGGCGCTTCGTCGACATGGCAGCAGGCTGGCTGCCACCGGTTCACGAAGAACTTCGAAGCGTTCGAATCATCGCTAAGGCCGAGTAAGGCTCGTAAAGCGTAGGAGGCTGAGCCAATGTTTTGGGCTTGTTTTGTGGCTCGTCGCGAGCCCTGCTATTTCTGGTAAAGGTCCATGTTTTGTAGCAAAGGTGAACTGCCAGATTTGGAGTGTACGTGAAGACTCATACTGCAATCAGGTTCAACTCACCGGATACACATCGAACAATATACATCAAGTCCTAAATTGATGTCACCACCACCATCGGGCAAACCCACATGGTACTTTCAACGCATATCCCCGCTGAGCGTCTTCTGATAGGGTCTTCCGCAGGTTGCTATAGCTCGGGATGCGAACCCAGCTCACCTCAGAGACGACGAATCGTGGAATCGGGGGCATTACCCGCCTGCGGGAAGGGTGGCATGGCCTGCGTCCGGGATCTGTTCGGGCTCCCGGTGAACGAATGCAATCATGTTGCGCACCAGTCAGCGTACCGACACCCCGGATTGGTTCTCAGAAGTAGGGGAGGCTGTTTGGGTTTATAGCACACCCTAGCAGCCGAGTTGGACAGGCGTCGTCTGTCGTTTCCCGTTATTCTTTCTCTGCCGCGTTGACCGCGAGCGCGTCGTTCTACTGCCGCTGAGAGTCTGTCGGCCTGAGTGCGTACTTGCCAACACCCCGCGCCTGTGTTTACCCCTCTCGTGCGTTTGTGTTAACGAATTGAGGACACTGTTCTGTCGCAGACCGGCTTCTCCTTTGGTAGCAACGGGCTTGCAGCAGCACAGAACCCTAGAACCATGGCCACCCTTCCCGTTGTTTTGAGGAGACGGAGGCTGGGACCTCGCGGTGAGCACTTCGTGTGTCTGCTCGTGACCGACTTGGAGCCTGCTGACATTCGCACCAGGCTCTACACTCAACGTAACTCTTGCGCCTTTTCACAGCGGGAAAGGACAATCGGGGCACAATGGCAAAGGCGATGACTTTACCGAGTCTGGTCCCCAAACCGGTCATAGCAGCGGTAGCGGCGGCGATGGGGGTAACTCGGGCGGTGAAGGGGACAGCGGCAAGGGCGACAACGGCTCCGACAACGGCGGCGACGGCGGCGGCGGCAACCAGAACAATGGCAACGTAAGTGGGTCTTACCTTCAGCTTTGTGGAGAATGGTTGACGCGGAAGATGCGCAGGGGCACCCGAAGCCATACGAGTCCACATGCGGAGCAGCACCAAAGCCATTGATCCCCGGTGTACAATGCACGTTCGTTGACGAGAACGATGGCAGGTTGAAGTACGGCCCAGGATGGACGTTAGTGCCGTCGAACACGCTCTTCGGGACACAGCAAACCGTGCACATCGCAACAACAAACGGGTCTTCCGTAAGCATTGAGTTTGACGGTAAGCCTCACATTCGCAACGTGACGACGAGGTAAATCTCATTGAAGCCGTGGTAGGAACCAGCATTCTCGTCTTCGGCTCGGTGCCCCAAAGTAATATGACCACCGCGCCACCCTCTGCTGCGTACTCGGTCGATGGAGAGGAACCGTGGGAGCTCCCGCTGCCCATCGCAGACCGATGCATCCCAAACCAGCAGTTCTTCCATTCGCGAGAGCTTACCTTGGGGACACACAACCTCACCATCAACGTCACGACACCAGACAGCACGCCGTACATCCTCGACTACCTGTGGTTCTGCACCGACAAGCCAGCGCAGACGTCGAACTCGACGGGTTTGAAAACGGAGAAACCGTCGCACGAGACGTTCTCCCATCTCGATGGCATCGTGCTGGGCTCCGTGTTTGGAGGCGTGTTCTTCCTGCTCGCAGTCGCCGCGCTGGCGTGGATGCTGACCAAGGCGAGGCGCCGCCGCCGCAAGCTGCGCAAGTTGCACATCGCTGCAAGTCCAGTCAGCAGCTGGTTGAATTGGAATAGCCGAAGTGAGCAGCCTACCAGGCATCCGATCTCGTTGCATTACTGATGAGATGGGGATGAACATCATGCCTAGGTGGTCGCAGTAACAATACCGAAGTCGCCTTTACCTCGACGGAGTCGATTATGCGCGACAACTCGTCCGACGCGAGCGCGGGTGACCCAGACGATTTTGCCAAGCGCAGACGGATGATCTCGATGCCCATTTCAACGCTGCTGCCGCCCGAAGAACCTGCGCTACCGCCTGGCTTAGCCTCGTCTCGTCCTATCTCGTATGTGACCGTGCGCCCTGGAGAGCGCGCCCTCTCTCCGCCTCCTTGGACGATCCGGTCCCGTAGCTGATGCCGAACATTCACGGATGATGTAGACCGTCTAAGACGCTGCATGCAGTGCTGAAGGCTCTACCTGATGTTTATTCACCGTATCGTGCCGATGCGGCCACTTGGACTATCTGTATCACTACTTTGTATGTGATGTACTGTATACGGGGTCGTTAACTTCTGGATCGGGCTTGATGATGGAGTGTCCATTCATCGCCTTGCGGGCTACTCCTCGTCGGCGTCGAAGCATCGTACGACGTATCTTTATGAAGATACTCCGTCTGCGTGCAGTCGTGCTAAGCACAGTACGGACAATCGTTGAACTTGGAGTGCGTGAGGGTGTTTGTTACTCACCTTCCATATTCGTTGTTGACCTGGAGGGTCCTCGAATTATCCGGAACATCTCCACGCCAGCGATCTTTATCGGCCAGTCGACATCCATCGCGATGTGCTCCGTAAGACCAGGGTTGCGTAAGCAGCCATTCTGGGTGTGAGTAATCGTACAGATCCACGTCATTCGCTCGAAGCCACGCGGGGTGACGGGGCCCCGCGATTGTCCAACCGCGATATAAATACGCACAGCAGGACAGTGTATCCCCCCAGGATACTCACGTCCATCGTTCAACTTGATAACATACGGGAATGCCTGCGTCCAAGACTGTGAAGCTCAACACCGGCGCTGAGATGCCCACACTCGGGCTGGGTGAGTAGAAACCGTACAGATAGTGTAGGTTTACAAGAGGCTCACCCACACCTTTATCGAACTCTAGGAACTTGGAAGTCCCAGCCTGGTGCCGTTGAGAAGGCCGTTGCACACGCGCTCAAGAACGGCTACAGGCATATTGATACCGCTACCGCCTACGGTGAGTTGCCGCGTTGGCGTACTAGATCCTGGAAGTGTACTCACATCAAAGCCTGTAGCCAACGAGAAGGAGGTTGGGCTTGGTATCAAGGAGTCTGGTGTGCCTCGCGAGCAGATCTTCCTCACTACGAAACTCAACAACTCGGACCAGCGCGACGTCGAGGGCGCGCTCAAGCGTTCGCTTGAAGCATTGGACACCCCTTACCTCGACCTTTGGCTCATGCACTGGCCATGCCCGATGACCAAGGACGGCAAGGCTGACAAGGAGTATGACTGGCTCGACACCTGGAAGGAGATGGAGCGCGTCTACAAGGCGAACCCCGACAAGGTCAAGGCCATTGGCGTTTCGAACTTCTCGGTGTCATACCTTCGCAGGCTGCTTGAGCACGCAACTGTCGTGCCCGCAGTCAATCAGATCGAGCTCCATCCGTACGTGTAGCTTTCCCTTGCATCGTAGCGACGAGATGCTGACCTTGCAATGCAGCGCTTGCATGCAGGAGGACATCGTCGAGGAGTGCAAGAAGCACGGCATTGCGCTGACCGCCTACTCTCCCCTCGGCTCTGACGCCTCCCCTCTTCTAACCAACCCCATTGTGGAGAAGATCGCGAAGAAGTACGACGTTTCGCCCGCGAACATCCTCATCTCGCTCCAGGCCAACCGGCCGCAAGTGACGGGTACGTAGCCCCTCTGGTACTCAGACCGGTTGGATATATGCTCACCTTGGCGCCGCTATGCAGTCATCCCTAAGTCCGTCACCCCGACCCGCATCGACCAGAACGCGAAAATCGTCGACCTCACTGAGGAGGACGTCAAGGAGCTTTCGTCGATCGAGAAGGAGACCCACATTCGCGTCTGCAAGCCGTACTGGACCGGCTGGGGCAACATCGGCTTCCCCGACCTCGAGTGATTTGTGGACATCTTGTAGAGTGTAGAGTGTAGAAGTATCATACCCGCCACATACCAGTGTAGCAATATAACAAGTTCATGGTTCGAGTGACCAGAGCGTGGTGATGGTGGTTCATGGTCAAATGCGAGGTTGAGGTAGCGCCCGACCCCCGGCGTCGTTCCAGACGGCGAGCACGCTTGTCCAGGATACTTCTCATCACTAGCAACACGTTCTTCAACACAATCGCGCGAATCCTCATAGATAACTTACCCCTTACTTCGTCGTGGTCGCTGCTGAGGCTTGAGCCCTACCGAAGCATTCCTGCGACCGTCCTGGAATGCACAAGCCGGCGGCTTGATTAAGGACTCCCACCAGCTTGTGCCCTTGAAACGACCTACGGGCACTCTCTTCCAGTTATGTCTGCGAATCCAAGCTCACCACCCAAGGCAGCGCTGCTGCAGATACCCCAGGTGCTTTCGCGTCCCCACTCTGAACTCGAATTCGACTCCGGGATCAACACATCGGCTGCTTGGACCGTCTCTCTCGCAAGCCCGGAGGGCGGCGCCCGCCTGAGCCTGAACAGTACGAACAACGCCCGTGTCGAATCAAGCACCGTTCCAGAAGAGCAGGAGGAGGAGCCAGAGCGGGATGCTACGGAAAGCATCGCCGAAGACGATTCGTTCGACGACCAGGATGGACGGCCTGCACGCGCGCTGTACGGATTTCAGGGCAAAGCTGAGTTCCGTGAGCTCACGAACGTCGAAGCGGGCGATGAACTCGAGATCATGCGCGAGGATGTCGGGGAGGGATGGAGCCTCGCGAGGCTTGCTCGTACGGCGGAGGAGAGGAGCTCAGCGCAAGCGAGCGAGATAGGGCTCATTCCGCGCTCGTACTACATCGTACGTTTCTCCTCTCTGACATCGTTTGTGACTTACCTGTGACCTTGGCCGGATAGTTTACAGCCGAGTTCGCACAAACGGAAGGTCTCCTCGTCCCCTCCACGCACTCGCGCTTTCGGAGTAGGAGGGAGGCCTCGAGCGACTCGATCACACCAAGAGGCTCCCCCACGCGCACTCTTGAAGCGCTGCCCATCGTCCCACAGACCACTGGCGAATGGTTCCCGAGTTTCAGGCGCAGCTTGCTTGGCGGAAGGAGCCTGAACAGGTTCTCAAGCTTCGTAACGAGCGGGGCGGAAGAGTTCGTCCTGCAAGGGAACGCTGAAGGCGCGCAGCCTGAACCTCCACCACCCGCGCGGCATAGCAGACTTCTGAGCGAGGATGACTCCAAGCGGGAGAGCATCCTGGGCAACATCGCGGAGGCCGAACGGCACTTCGTGGAAGCTGGCCCGTCCTGGAAGGCGAAGGTGCCTCCGTTCAGAGTGCTGGTGCACTCTCCGTCGAAGCGAACGTCGACCCTCTCCGGTGCATACACCATGTATACCGTTACGACCACATTCGAGGCGCTCTCCCACGCACGCTCTGCGTCTGATCCCGACGACGACTACACCGAGCCCCCTTCTCCGATGCGAATCACCGTCCAGCGGCGGTTCTCGCACTTTGTCGCGCTGCACACGGCGCTGACGCGGCTCCTCCCTGGCATTGCACTCCCACCACTTCCGGAGAAGCAGTACGCCGGACGCTTCAGTAACGACTTCGTGGAAGCTCGCAGGGGCGACCTCGAGCGGTACATTAACCGTGTCGCGCGGCATCCTGTCGCGCGATATGCCGAGGTGCTGACGTTCTTCCTCGGGTGTGAGAGCGACGCGGTGGGTGTTCCATGTCGGGGTCATCGGATATTCATGGGCTTAACGGCGAATCACGCTTGTAGGACTGGAAGCGACAGCTGCCATATTATCTCTCCCTACCACCGAAAGGACCTTCGTTCTATGCAAATGTCTACCACCCAGCGTTCAACGTCGATGCGGAGGAAGCCTCAGAAGCGATCGACCGCTTCGTCAATCACACGCGCGCCGTAGGTAAGGGCGTACAGAGTCTCCGCAACATTTTTGGGAAAGTGCGCGAAGCGCGCGTCGGTCAGTCTTCGTTTGTTATGTCATGAGCTTCAAGATGGTGGCTGACCCGCTACTGATAGAGATGTCAAAGGCGGAAAGACTGTTGTCGTATTCAATACTATCTCTGATCACAGCAAAGCCGTTGGCGTCGGCGCCTACGACCGGGATCAACGAAGATGACGAGGAACAGGGCAATAGCACTGCGCACGGTCATGTCAACGAGGACGGAGCATGGTGTTGGCGGGAGAACTGCGAGAGTGAGCGCCCCTGGAGACTGGGGGATCCCATATGCCCATATGGGACTCTTGTTCCGGTACTCATCAGCGTCTCTAGGCTGCCTGAAGTTGACGAAAGCGATGCAGAAGACGTCGGAGACTCTGCAGATCGTTGCGGATCTGTACGACGACCATGTACGTCTAGCGACGTCTAGTCACGTCACTCTGCTAAACATATCTGTCAACAGGCCCGCAGGACACAGCTAGCGACGCACGAAGCCTTCAAGAACGTTGCCCACCCCTCCACTCTGTATGCGGTACGTGTTTCATCTGAGTCGTTATCGTTAGCAGGGCGGCTCATCCGGCTGCGCCGACCGCAGCCCGTTGTAGACACGCACAAGTCAACACTGTCGAGATATAACGACTCCATCCGTGATGGCGCCGTAAGTCTCAATAGCGACATATTTCTCGTCCACTCACCCATGGTTCCTCGATGTATAAAGGAGGACGAGGAGATGGCGGCAAGATGTGAGACGGTACTCAATATTACCATGGCAGAGATGGACACCTACCACACGCAGAAGGTGGAAGACTTTCAGGAACTGGCGAAGGAGCATCTTGACGGAGAGATTGAGTTCTATGAACAGGTGCGGTGCATGTCAACCGCTACTATCTCCTCCGGTAAATTAACGTCGGGGCGGCATATACAGGTGCTAGCGCGACTTCGGACCGCTCGCAGAGCGTTTGACTCACCGCAGTACGACGAGCTCGCACAAAGCCCCCGACAGCCGTCGATATACGAGCGTGATCTCGAGCACCCACGTCTGAACCCTCCGCCGCTCGCGCAACCATGTCCGCATGTCTTCGACTCGGCGCCGATGCGGCCGGTCAGTGTGGCGATACAAGAGGGCGTTGGGATGCTCTTGGGAGGAGTCGCCTCTCCTGCGCGAGGTAGCGTCTTCGGCAAGTTCTGGTGATGTTAGCACGCTCGCATTCACGACTATTGACGACGGATTGGATAACGACATTGCATTGTGCTGGGCGTTCAATATACCCTATCTTCTAGCGTGACTGGTGCTGCGAGCTGCGGGAGTAATCTATCCTGTCGCAAGTTGCTGCGCTGGAGTGTGGTCGAACGTGAGTTACTTCTCCGCCCTTGCGCATGATGCTGAATGAGGGGCAATCTCGTCATACAGTCAGGTACGCAATTCCAGCGATCTGTACGGCTCGGGATTTGCGGTGGTGATTGACAGACGTGGGCACTGGGGTTAGCGGAGCTACATGCTGCCGAGTGTCTGCTAGCCTATAGTGTTGGTATTGACGCGTCCGCCTAGCTCCGACACTGAGTGGGGAGGTATATAACCAGGGCCATCGCCCCTTGACCTGCGCAGCTCACTCTCTCCTCATATCATACTCCGATGTTAGCTAGCTCACTCTCAGAAGCGGCCATAGAGACTTATGTCCAGCAGGTGTGCGTATATACCAGCATTGCTCTACGTCTCATCCTATAGACCGACAACATCCACAGGGTGATCGCTAACTACATCCACGTCTCGGCTACTGGTGAGCCGCGACATTATCTGTCACATGAGGTCAAGTGGACTCTGATCATAGGCTGTTGGACTTAGCGGTGCTTGTGTACGATACTATCGTGACCCTCGACCGGGAGGTGGCCCAGGTCTGGAAGGGCGGTTCAGTCTGGTTCGCCGTACTCTATTGTGCCAATCGCTACTGTGCCATCCTCAACCGTCTGCTGGTGGTCTTGGAGCGTATGCAATGGAAAGGCCAGACAATCCAGGTAAGCTTCTGCCCGATGGTCGCCTGGTTCCTGCTGACAGATGTGACTCGTAGAGGTGTGTATCTGGCAACCGCCGAAAGTCCCTGGCAGATTGATCTACGTGCTGACAGAAGTCTTTCGGTACTTATAGCTGTGGCGTAATATCTTGGCTAGACCCAGTTCTACTCGTGATTACTTGGTTCGCAATTGCGAGTGAGGATGCTGTCCCTTACTTCGGTGATTGACTGACATATCGCGATGTCCTAGCATTCTCTGCATTGCGGGTGTATGCGCTGAGCGGAAAACGTCTATGGTTACTGCTCGTCGTCTTGTGCCTCGGCCTGGTATTGCCAGTAGCAGACCTGGTAAGTCTTGTCAAGATGTCAAAAGTTGTGTCTCTGAATGTGGCATCGCTCGTCCACAGTACCAGCAAACCACAATTACACCCTTCATCCTACCGTCGCCCTTAGCAGGATGCAACGGCACAAGCAATATGTCTCTTGATGCATACCGACTGTGAGAGCTTCCGTCGATAGCTGAACTATATCTAACATTGTTATTCTTCCCTACAGACGTGAGCACTGCCATCGCCTCTCCATACTTCAGATTATGTCGCTCTCGAATTCTCCTGACCTAGGATTGGCCAGTGGCGACAGGTGCACGAGCCTCGTCGATCGTATCAGATCTCATCGTTTTGCTGGTCACACTTCGCCAGACGTACCGCATCTATCGAATGAGCAACCGGGACAACGGCCCTGCTCTAAGCCGCGTACTCTTCGAGGACGGTCAGTATGTTATCAGCTATATAGCCAAACATCGTATTTACGTTCATACACACAGGCTCGTTATACTTTGTGTATGTCGTTGTTTTATAGGACAAGGGGGAGAACGAGGCCTGACTTGGCTTATAGCGTGCTTTTCCTCTTCAATCTCTGCGACATAGTGTTTCTGCAAATATCTGTGCGTTTCGCGTATATATCCAGTGTATGAGACCTACTGAAGACTGTCATAGGTTAACGGTGCAATCGCCGATTTCGTAACTATGTTGGCGTTCCCACCCTGTCTCCGCCTCAGATCAGACTGAACTAACTACAGTGCAGACTGAGCGTGATCCTCGTTGCGAGGTTTTTGATACACCTTCGCGAAGTTGGGACAGGCGGTGGAGACCCTAGTCTTAGGCTGTCCTCGGTCGGGATTCGCCCGTCACCCTCAGGCTTGGTAGAGAGTTTGGGTCAATCTCTAGTGTTCATCAACGAATATGCTGAAGACTAGAGCGGTACGTGAAATCTGAGCCTAAACACCTCATATCGATCCTTACTGTTCTATAGCATCCGTATACGAGCCAAGGAGGTCAAATAGTGACAGCTCATCCCGACGCTACGAGGCAGTCGTTTGTACTTTTAGAGTCAATTTTGTATTCACAAACAGACAGATTCAGATTATGTACTACCACACCGTCATGAAGTGACTGAACTTAAGAGGAACGTGGCCTTATAGTTATGGCACTACACACCAGGTTCGCTGCATGACGGCCGCACCAGTGCCAGCAAGAACTGATGCCAAGCCGTGAAACGCTTGGGCACAGAATATCTTCGCTGCGACATGCTGCCAGAGATGGATTCACAAACGGGCCCCTATGTGGAGAAGTAAAGACTTCCAAGCGCGCCGTCAATTTGAACAGCGAGACCATGGGGTGTCTGTCAATGATCGGTACAGCCTGCATGCATTAACCACCCGCATAATGTATATCTATCTATACATGACTTTCCCAGAGACCAAGACCGAGACCGAGATCAGCAGCAAACATAGATAGCATCGAGAGGAATCGTCGGACCAGCAATGTATAGTGTGAATCGCGATGTGAGAGCTCTAAGGGTTCCACATGCGGCTGCGCACGAAGCCGAGCAGCTCCGCGTCCGACATCGTGCGAAGATCAAGGGAGCGGTCCACACCCTGCGAGCCGCACGTCAGTCAGCATTCCGCCATAGCAGTATTACTAGAAGCCTGAGTGATCAGGACGTACCGCTTTCTGCGCGGCGCGGATGACGCTGAGCGCAATCTGCGCCGAGATCTCGCGGATGCGCTCCACGCGGGGGTAGAGCAGGTCCTGCGCGCGCTCGTCCGGCGTGAGCGAGTTAGCGAGGCCGAGCGAGGACGCCTCGACCATAGAGTCGGTGACGGCCGACGCGCGCGAGAGGATAGCGCCGAGGCCGAGACCGGGGAAGATGTACATGTTGTTGCCTAGAATAACACTATTAGCTTGTGGCTCATGAGATTGTATGCGTGTGCGACTCACCCTGGCCAGGGTACAACACACGCCCGTTGTATTGCTGCTCCGGGAAGGGCGAGCCCGACGCGAAGAGCACGCGGCCCTGCGACCACTCGACGGCCTCGTGGAACTCGCACTCGGACAGCCGGACGGGGTTCGAGAGCGGGAAGATGATCGGGCGCGGGTTCAGCGCCGCCATCGTCTCGATCACGGACTGGTTGAACGCGCCCTTGGTCGTGGACAGCCCGAGGAGCGCCGTCGGCTGCACGTGCTTGACGATCTCCGTCAGGTCCGTCATCGGCGCGCCAGTGTAGTCCTTGCGCGAGAAGTCTACATCGCAGTCAGCGTCAGGGTCGTGCACATATATGGATGTCAGGCTGTGAATACTCACACTTCTTGTGCTCCGCCATGGGTCCGCGACCGTCGTAAATGAGGCCTTGCGAATCGACGAGGTAGATGCGGTCGCGCGCCTCCTCCTCGGAAAGACCCTGTAGCTTGAAGAAGCTCATAAGCTGCATCGCGACGCCGACACCCGCCGATCCCGCGCCCAAGAACAGGATACGGTGGTCCGTGAGCGGACGGCCGGACGCCGCCGACGAGAGCTTCGCAGCGTTCATGAATCCAGATAGTACGACGGCGCCCGTCCCCTGGATGTCGTCGTTGAAGAGCGGGTAGCGGTGGCGGAAGCCCTCGAGGTACGCGAACGCCTTGTCCGTCGCGAAGTCCTCGAACTGGATGAGCAGCTTCGGGAAGACGGCGGCCATCTCGCGCATGAACTCCTCCATGAACTCGGCCGCCTCGGCGAATGGCACGCGGCGCTGGCGCAGGCCGAGGTAGAGCGGGTCGTCGAGGTACCTCTGGGTGTCGGTACCGAGGTCGAGGCAGATGGGGACGGTCGACTCAGGGCGGATACTATCGAGAAGGTCAGATTTGGCCTGATACATAGCTGAGGGTTGACTTACCCAGCACCTGCAACGTAAAGCGAAAGTTTGCCAATCGAGATCGGCATGCCATTCACACCAAGGTCGCCAAGGCCCAGAATACGAGAGCCTAAACGGAGGTCAGCACGGAGGTTGTAGTAGACGTCATAAATACGCACCATCAGTAACGACGGAGATGCGGGCCTCTTCCTTACGAGGCCAGTTGCGGAGGATCTTGCCAATGTTGCCCTTGTCCTTGATGGAGATAAACTAGAGAGAAAGTCTGAGGAAAGCGGGCGACATTACGACGGTGACAGTCGATGCGTACCAAGCCCTCGGGGCGGCGGAAGATATGGGAGTACTGAAGGCATGCGTCGCCGACAGTGGGAGTGTAGATTAGGGGTGTAAATTCCTAGAAGTTCATTTGTCAGATATCAGCTGCCAATATATAGCATTCCAACATACCGCCATGTTGGCCAAGCAAAGGCGATAGAACATTGCGTGGTCGGCATCTTTGAGTTGGGAGAGGTAGATGTACTTTTCGATCGGCTTGTCCTTCGAGCGGAGCTGTTGGAGGCAGCGTAGAGCGTGGATTTCATCGTTGTGAACGGGAGGGAGCAGCCCCTTGGCGGGCTTCGTGGGCGCTAGAGTAGTTGGCGTTCAGTAACCGCGTGGACTCCCGAAGGGCTCCCGTGACGGGACTCACTCTGCGAAACGACCTTGAGCTTCTGGACACCGTTGGACCAGACGGGGTTGAGGACTATGGTCATGTTGGATAACGCGAGAGGTGGATAGTGGTTAGCGAACAGTCGTCAGGGGTATGAGAGATGCAGAAGAGAGCAATAGCGCGAAGGTATTATATAGGATTACAAGCAGAACCGTCCAGCCCAGGGAGGAATAAGATTTGTTCTAAACAGAGAGCACAGCGGCGCGAGGGAGGAAATGGATGCGTTTGAGGGGAGCGGCACCCTTGACGGGACCGCGAGGATTTATACTGAGCGTCCCGTTGCACAGGTCCCGACCGCGGAACGCACGGGACCTGGATGGATCAGCACCTGCCCAGAGCCAGTGATGGATGGGACGAATGATGTGTTGGGCAAAAGTGAGCGTCCGGATGGCTCTCGACGGCAACGGGAGCCACCTCGCGAGTTGGCAACGCTCGAGATTGACCGTCGCGACAGGCACAGCGGCGCGGAGGTGTTGGGATCGTCCGCGGGCTGGATACGGCCGCCGGCACCACGCACTAATTTGAACGGAATTCTCACCTCGAGTAGCCCGAGCTCTCACAGCGTTCATTGCTGCGAGCGTTCACAGAGATACGAATAGAGAAGGGAAGCCGTCGGGCTGTGGTTGACGACGCTGACCTGGTTTTAGGCTTATAGCTAGGACGAAAAGTGAGTCAACTCACAATCGGACCATGGGCTCGACGAGGTCAGTCGACTGATTTAATTCGCTCTTCCGACGGAGGCCCTCGGAGGGCAGAACATTGAGTAAATCATTACGGATGATACGGAGAGGCGGAGCCAATCCCGTCGCGTCTCACTCGCTCATCGCCCTCTGCTACGCGATTGCTGAGTATATGCGCATGAAGTCAGAACGACTGGGTCGAGCTTCAGAGAAGACTAATTTCGCAAAAGTAGTTGTAACGTTTGAGGCAGCTGGCGCTGTCGGCGAAGAGCAGTAGAAGTGCATGATGGTGGCGATTCAAAAAGGACGAGGCAGCTTCAGGCTGAGCTCGAGCATCGCCGACTCGTGGCCCTCATTCTCACCAGCTTCCGTCCTTCATCTTGCGTTCGTTGATCATCGACAACCACCGCACGTCTGACATGCGCATTGCTGTTCTGGGATCATCGACGGCGTAGAGCCTTCCTGCTGGCCGGGATGGCCGCGAAGAGTCGCTGAGACAACGCCCGCGACGTCGACACGATCCGAGGCGCCTCGCGTGCGCATGCCCAGCAGCAGCGACACATGACGGCTATTGGTCAGAGCGCAGTAACCAGTCGAACGTCGAGCGTTGGGAACGTCGTCGACGTCTCGTCCGTCCGCAGCAGACAATTGGTGCCAATTTCTCACCGCCCCAGGTGGTGGGAGCCGTCCCAGTCGCTCCCGCGAACTCCGAGTGCTCGCTCCCATATTATCAAGCCGCTTATGGCCCTCTCCTCCCAACCACCACCACCCTCGGCACACAACAACCCTCAGTACCGCTGCTAGCTGCTAGTTGCTAGGATGTCGACGGGCTCAAACAACGGCACCACCACGAACCCTGGCTCCTCTCTCTTCCAGTCCGCGGGCGGGCCCCCGCTCATCCTCGTCTGCATCGCCGGAGGGCTCCTTTTCGGCGCCTTCGTGGGCATGCTCATCATGAAGCGCGTCCGCCCTGTCGTCGTCGTCCAGAGGGTGACCCTCCCCGGAGATACAGAGGTGCCGTTGGGAGAGAAGCCGCAGTTGTACGATGTCCATTTAGCCTCTACGTTGGAAGAGGGTGGCGAGCTTCCTCCGTGGGCGCATTTCTCCGTACGTCGGATTCTCCGTGGTGCCTCTTGATCGCACGATCCCTCATCTCAAACTACTTGTGGCGGCATAGCCTTTCGCTGCAACGTACCTGCCGCCAGACGACGAGCCGCAAAGCGCACCGTCGTCTTCGCCTCGCCGATTCTCGCCCGCCGCGTTATCTCGGATAATGGCCCGTCTCCACCGTCATTCGAGGTCAAGCAAGGGCCACACCGCCGCGCCACCGAGCGTCCCGGGGTTGCGCAACGTGCAACTCGTCTTTGCCGTATCGATGCCCAATCCCGCGCTCTCGATGCCCAAGAGCGCACATCACGACGTTGATGACGACGATTGTCACGAGCTTATGCCCGACTGCTGTATCGGAACGACCATCCATGCGTACCACCCTGAGCCTGTTTAGCATTGCGAACCTTGCCCCTTTTGATATCCTCAGACGGTCAGGATGCCTGCTCTGCCCTCTTGTGCGCAAGTACCTGTTGTCACGTAAGTGTTCCTTAGCGTATCGCGAATTCCCAACGACTCATAGCTTCCCAGATATTCCCTTTTGCACGACCCCCATGACCCCTATCTCAGCTCGCTTTCAGCTTTCTGATGTATCCATATCCATATGGACGGACCCTCTTAATATGTACATTCGCCTGCCCTGATGGATTTCCGTGTATACTAGACACCCCGTTACCAGTTACCATTATCCCTTCCCGTTATCCTGCCATTGCAACCGCCGCTGTCATTGCCGCTGCCGTTGCTTCGCACGACCGTACAGCAGCTGGAGGACGGAAAGGAAGCTCCATAGGTATCATCTACGATGGCCAGAATTCGGAATCGCAGGGCAATGTACGTCCTCTCGAACATCTGTCGGACCCGGTGTCAAGAACGCACCCAGCACCGTCATCGCGAAACTGAAGCCTAAAGCATGAACCAGGATCCCGAACGGCCTGGTCCCACCATGTCCTTCCACTCTGCGTCCGCGTCGGCCTTCAAACGTTCTCCGTTGATGTTCAGGGCCCATCTAGAGAGACAGCCCAGCCAGGTGCAAGAGTAGGGATGACGGAGGGCGGCTGAGCGGAGCTGTGTACAATTGCAAGCCCTGACCCCTCGCGCGCGTACGCTGCCTGCGGCTTCGCACTACGGCGAGTATTTGTCAGACGGATCAGAGTAGACACCGTATGGCGCGCAGTGCACGCCACAGCCGCCAACCAGACGTTGAGAACAATTGTTATCATGTCTGCGCTGACATCGACATAACGTTGTAGTAGACAATGACATTGGCAAGCACAATGGGATGAATAGAGGCGCTCTTGTGGCCAAACGTTGATACTAGACTTCAAACGTTCGTGCAAGCTCCGGGGATATCATGATCAGAGAATAATGCATTGAATAGGTATACACAATGAAACGAGTACTGCAAGTGACAATATTGAACGGAACACAAAATATCAGGAAACGACACCACAGTGAAGGGAATACGTCGTTGGCTAGCGCGTCTCGCTCACAACTATACGTGAACGTGAACGCACGTCCAGCGCGAGCGGCGTAGCCACTAAGCCCTGTGCGTGGCCCCCGAAAAGCAAAGGAACATACACACCCGTGGATAGATGGAGAGATGAGGCGAGACAAAGGCACAAGATGGATGGCGCAGAGCAAGGCACGAAAGCAAAACGGATAGATGATATGGACAGCGTACGCGATTGACTGAAATCTGGATTTTGTATTTCCTGAAGGTTGGGGATGGAGGCGGTGTTCATTCAGATGTGGATGGGCGGGGGACGCAGGAGGGGCCTACGCACCTTTTTGTTTGCACCGGGAGGAGCACCCGTGTTGCGGGGTCCTGCGCGGGCGTGTACATTAGGCGTTCGTAGGAAACATAAGAGAAGTACTCCCTAGCAAATGCGCGCCGACTCGCGCTAATAGTAGCATGTACGGCAAGAGACCTCGATGCAGGCCTACACGCAACCCAAGGAAAAGGGTGCCGTATAGGTAACTTACCTCCATGTCTGGTTGTATAGGCAAGATTGACGAGGACAACTAGCAGGCCTCGTCATCGCTGATGTCGATGATCAGTTCACGCGGGGTCTCAGGCCACCGGGCCACCTTCAGCGGCGGAGTCGGTGAGGGAGTCGGAGCGGACGATGTAGCAGCATTGCCTTTCAGTTCAAGGTCCATAGCCCTATGACACGCTTCAGTCGCCCCAGGGGAAGGATGTTCAGCCGTGCACAAGCAATGCCACATACCGTTGTTTCTCCTTGAACTGACGCATCAGCGAGTCCTTCTCCATCTTCGTCTTCGCCGCGCTGATCTGTGCCAAGAGCCGCTTGCTCGCGGTGATATAATCCTCCAGTCGTTGCTTCTTCGCCAGTAGTTGTGCGGCTTGAGAACCTTGGGGAGTGGTCGGAGCTGCAGGAGCAGGGGAAACGAGTGGGACGACAGGAACAGACGACATGACGAGAGAACTAGCGAGAGAGACGGGCTTGGGAGGTAATGAAGGTGCTAGTAAGGACACGGATACAGGGCGTGGTGGAAGAGAAGGGATTGACGAGGGTGCTGGCGGTGCGGGACGAGGCGCAACGGCCCGAATAGACTCCTTAATGAGAGACTCGGCGAGGTCGTCGAAGTTCATCCCGGAGTCCTTCTGCTTTATAGCTGGAGGCACAATGGCTACTGGCTCTTTGACGCCGACGCCGACAATGGACTCAACGTGGCCTACTACTTCAAAGGCCACATCTATACCAGTAGACAAGTCACTCGGCGTGGCGGGTTCCGGAGTTGCCGAGGTACCGCTGGTGTTGGAAGCCACCGAGGTAGTGGGACGCGAAGCCAGCTCCGACTTCGACTTCACGAGCGAGGCCTCCAGCTCCTTGCGACGAACTTCGAGCACACCCTTGATCGGATTGGGACGGTGCTCCTCAAGGTCGTCTGCGGAGGGGCTACGAGGCCGCTTGATAGGAATCGTTGGTGACGAAATCTCCCCTCCGAGCGCGATACGAGGAGAGCGCAGGCCCACTTCGCTCAGTACCTCGACGTCCATGTCCGCCTCCCAATCCTCCAACATCCCGTCGTCAGATTGAGAAAGGATAGTGGTCGCCACGAGTTGCGGAGACAGTACCACGGAGGTCTCGAGAGGGTAGTCGTCTTCTGACGCCAGGTCCATCTCTTCTTCCCAGACTTCGTCAATCGCCACAGGGACATCGGAGAAACGTTCCTCGAGTGAAGGACGGTGCACGTGGCCGGGTGGACGAGGGGCCTCTGCGGAGGCGATGGACGGGGTTGAAGAAGAAGTCGAAAGGATAGTCTGATGGGATGAAGATGAGGGCATGCCTGGGTCGGTGATCCGATCCTCGAGCCCTTGCGCCTTCTTCTTTGCCTTTTTCTTCTTCTTGGCCTTTGAAGGCGGCGCAACCTCGACAACTTCTCCTTCCTCGATCTCGCCTTCTTCGACCTCCGCCGCCGCGGGCACTGTTGGCGTGACGGAAGGGGACGTGGATGGCCCTCTGAACCAGTAAGCTCGGATGTGTTCTTTGCCGCCGCCTCGCAGTTTCAAGCTCGAGAACGCTGCGTCCGCTGCTGAGGGAGATGAATACTCGACAAGAGCCTTGCCAGCCTTCACATCTAGTTCAAGGCGCAGGAAGGTGCCGAAGCGTCTCGCCCAGGCCTCCACGAAGGTTCGCACCCGAAACTTCTTGGGAAGATGGGCGAGGACGATGGTACGCGTAACATGGGGAATAGGTAGATCGGTAGATGATGGATCGGCGTGTGCAACTGCAGTGAAATCGAAGAGGCCAAAATCGCTCCTGTCCTCGTATTTGCCGATGCGTCGCCTGTCGTCTCCAATTGGAATGGGGGCAGATCCCTTGGTGGGTGCTGGAGCTTTGGCAGATACGGCAAGTAAAGACGCAGAAAGCGCTTCCAGCCTGCGTAGGGAGTCATCCAGGGCAGAGCTAATGGGTCTTGAGGGAACCTCGGAGCGAGGGGGACGTATGTCTCGAGACGAAGTACCGTGCGCAGCATAGCTAGGCGAAGCGTGTGAACGGCGGGGTGGTGAAGGTGGAGGGCAGTATGCAGCATCGCCAATGGGTACTCCCCAACTGAGTCCCTCAAGCGGATAGAAAGGAGGAGCATTGACATCCAGGTTGGTGCTGGATCGCCGGCTTCGTGGTGTAGGCCAGGGCCGTGACATACTGGTGGCAGGAGAGGTATCAATAGGCGACAAGACGGAATGCCGATTGGACGTAGATGATGACACAGGCCAGGGGTGTCCAATATCACTCCTAGGCCAAGTGTCCATCCACGGGCTGCCTATGGAGTCGTGCGCTCCGTAAGTCGAGGGGGAAGCGAACGAAGGCTTCGGCGGATGACTATGCTCCGTTCGATCCTTCTGTTTCTTGACTCGCTTTGCGGCGCCTTCCGTCATCGAGCTGCTTGATGCTTCGCCATTGTTAGCCTCTGAACCTTGACGCTTCCGCTTTTGGCTGGGAGGGGCGCTCGCTGGCACGACCGGATGTGTTCATTCAGAGCCCCTAACGTCAGCCGTCTCGACGCACCTTGCATAGACCAGGCATGCACAATAGTCTTCCCTGTCAGCGGTACATCTCGTACACTGGGAGAGTGAGAAGTCGAACTGGACGGAGAGTCATTCCACCTGAGGGAAAGTTGATGAGGACAGGGAATAGTATCGCGAGCAGTATGACTAAGTAGACCTGTTAAGCTCGCTCTCAACTAGAGCAGCATCTTCTTCGTCGGATATAACAATCGGTTCGCTAAAAGATCCAAGTCCGTGAATCGCCATAGCTGAAGATGCAAGCAGATGAGATGTATGAGCTGGGTGAGGGGAGGCGTTGGTGTTCGTGGAGAGATCAAGAGGCTGGAGGGCTCTGGAGGGGAGCAAGTATCCGGCGTCTGCGGATGGATTGATGATTGAAACTCAGATCGGCACTTCCCGTCTCGCAAAACGTTCCAGCCGCAGTACTTACAAGTTGTGGCGTACATACAAAGTCCTTTGACTCTTACAAAGACAACTTCAATTGGTGTTAGACTGGCTGACACGCACATACAGCAGCATGGAAGCCAACAGTAACATCTCAAAGTCCCTATGCAGAAGTTTTCACCAGTTCATATAAGACTAGCGCTAGCTCACAAGACTGTCTTTGCAACCTGCTCCCAGATCGCGACGGGGTTGTTGACCCTAGCCAATTACTCTAGCATCAGCACGCAAACAAACATGAACGATCGTGCAAGGTACGCACGTCTTTGTAGTCAATGGAAGATTTACGTCGGCGGGATGGTTCTGCCACTCTATCGTAGGTCCGGGTGAGAACGCTAGGTTGGCGACGTGAGGTACACATAGGCATACCTTCAGGTTTAGAGGGGTCATCGACACCGAAGCCCAGCCTCCAGGTAATCCCTTGTACACTGTTAGTCAAACTGACGCGACGCATTCTCAGTCTGGCGCAATCTGTGAGTGGACGATAGCGACTCGCACTCACAAGTCGGGTGGCGCAAGAGTGTTGTTCTTCAGGTGTGTGCTCTTCACCTCGGTATCTATGTCTGAGAAATCTGTAGATTGCCCACCAACAGTGCCGCAGTACTGCTGCTGGACGCCCTGCTTGCCACCATAAACCACAGTCTTGGCGCCCTCTTCTTTCGCCATAGTGACCTGGACAGAATGGCCTTCATGGTAAGTGCAAGCGTTTTCAGGCATAAAACAAACTTACGCTGAAGAGGGAACAAGAGCTTGCACAACGACCATTGCTGACAATGGCTACTTTCTTGGGGTTAAAGAGCGCTTCTGAAGGAGGCTCGCTGTCGAAAGGCTGGCACTCATCGCCCAGGCGCTGGCTGAACGCGTCCTGCCGTCCGTTGATGACTATATCGACCGGCGGCTGCAACCAGTCCAACCCCGCGGGGAATGGCGTGTTGTTCGCGAACTTCCAGTTGAGCGGGTTGTACAGCAGAAAGTTGTCCGGGTCCGCACCCCCCACGATCTGCTTCACGATGAGCTGGGCGAGCGGTCCGTCGCGCGTCTCTGTGTCGAGGCCAGCCTGGGGTTCGGTCGTGGACTTGGGGCCCGCGATCTACCAGCGCGTCAGCTTTCAGGCCCCTCACTCCTGAAACAATAACTTACAATACGATGGAGCCACTGACGTATTCGTCCAGTTGATCAGCCGACATACTGTGAGACGAACACTATTCATAACTCACGTGTGCGACGCAGATGAAACCACCACCATTGTTCGACTGGCAGAATCAACTTCGTAAGTTCGCGACTGGCGGTCACAGTCTTCGTTACTCACCACATCCACAATCAGCTGGGTCGCGCCTCGAGCCTTCAAGTTCTGCAAGCCCGTCAATAGAGCCGAATTGAGGGAATCTTGGCTTCCAGCAGAGAAACTGCCCAGCGCGAGAACACCAGTCTTCTTGTCATTCAAAAGGAAGAACTGCACAACTCCCGTACTTCCGGCAAGGGGGTCCTGCGGTGTAAGCCCGGGAGGAAGGACGATATCCTGCTGAGGCGTGGTGTCGAGCATCACGTTCAGCAGGGCCTTGCGCGTGTTCACCGTCGTCGGAATAGGAGCTTGGCGGAATTTGTTGACCGGTTTCTCTACGACGTTCCGACGCAGGTCAGGTGCGTACAGGTCTTGGCCGTTAGTGCCGGGGATGGCGACGCAGTTGTTGTCGTGGAACGATTTCGCGTCCGTCCATGGTACTGCGGTCGTAGCGATGCGAGAGCGATAAGGGAGCTGCGATAGGTCAGTTCAACAACAGTGGCTGCGTACATACCCAGCACACTTACCGTGATGGTCTCGACCTTGTTGCTTCCAACGCGCTGGATGGTGAGCGTAGCATTGTCCACCAGAGGGAGCGACTGTTGAGCAAAGTTGCCCATGATGTATGTCCATCCCGTTGACGCGCTGTTGTAGCTCGAGAAGAAGCTAACCCAATAATCCAAGTTATCTCGGAGGCTGAATGTAACATTGCCACTCGAGTACGCACGAGTTCTGGCGAGTCCCAAGGCCCTGGAAGCTTCCTGTGATTTGTGCATTCGCGTCCACAGCCACGAACGGGTCTTCGCCATTGATCGCGAGCACCGTCGCTCCAGAAAGCTAAAACATCACAGTGCAAATTAGTTCCATGATGCATGCACCCCGCGAACCTGTAAGTACGCACCGAGGAAAGCTTGCCCTTGAGCGACCCTGGTAGGGCGTTCTGCCAGAATTGCACTTCATCCTTGAACTCGGCTGTCGCAACGTCGAATGCCTCGGGCGCGATATGGACAGCCTGGTGTCCAGCGGAATCCGTGAGTAAAACCAAAGGGGTGGGAAGGAACGTCAGGAAGAGTGCTAGCGCATTCCCATCAGCTTCCGGAAGGAACACAACCGACGGCATTTGGGCTCACAGTCGAAACATTGGTTGATATACACGCAGTGGCCGTCGTCGAGCCGCTTCAGGGTACGCGATAGGTCGACGTGCAGGTCGAGCTCGTTCGCGTACGACTGCCCACTGATGCGCGCGAGGTCGGCGAGGAGATCCTCGTGTACGTCTGCAGTGAATGGCTCAGGTGCGCTCTTCTCGTAGTTGACCGACGTATGGAACGCGAGGGTCTTGTTGACAACCTCGATAATCTATAAGAAGCAGTCAGCTAAAGCCAGATGTAGCAGAATTGCAATACGGTGAATGTATACCCACGTTCGCTTTGATGGTCGGGTCTACTGGGAAAGAAGTAAAACATGCGCGCACGTCGCTGGGCGCGACCCACGTCTTGTTCGCAATGGCCGCGCACGGGTCAGAGGCGCGAACATTGAGCGCGTTCGTCTCTGCGGCGGCGAGTCTCGCGGATGCGAGTACTCCTGAGAGCGTAGTGAAGAAGCTGCGCGACGCAACCATGGTACCGGCAAACAATCCTTCGGGTGTGTGTTTTGTTGCTGTTTACCCTTGACTTCGAAGGAACGTGTAGCGAAGCTACAGCGAGAGACCGTCGCAAGCACAGGCGAGAGTCCTTACTGTCGAGCCTCATCCTTATATACTGATATACTGCCCCCGGCATCATGTTCACGAAGAGATGCCCTCCGTCCGACCCGCCCGCGTGCAGTGTGATCTCCCCTCATCAGCCATCTTCGCAGAGGCGTCCGCTGTGCCGGGTCGATGGCTGCTAGCGGCACGCACGATGCGGGACTAATCTCCGCCCGTGGAGAGCCCTTGTATTCGGCCTGGGTGTGCATGTGGTCAAGCGTCGGGTATTCCTTTCAACGTAATATGTCGTGTTCTCGGGTTCGCGATAACAAGGGCTTCTGACGAGCTTTTGAGGCTAGCGCGTGAGGGTCGATGGTCGATGGAGGGAAGTTGAGCCCGTGAAATGATGGAAGACTTGGCTTTGAGCAAGCCACTTGAAGCAATTGCTTTATCATTCTTGAAACCACGTTCACGGCAACTGATCGCATGAGGAATGATGAATGGCGCACGACGCCAAGTCTGTTGCTGATTGCAATTGGGTGAGTTGCACTTACGAACTGTTACCTCACCACTTCTCGCGCAGCGGTCACGTTCGCCGAAGATATGAACAGTGCTACCGCCGGTAAGCAGCGCATCGTGCAACCGTTGTATCACATCGAGCAAGAGCCTTGCCTACCGCAGACCTGGTTGAAGGCCTAGATTCGAGGCACAGTCGTGACTTCTATAAGATACTCAGACTGGTATTCGAGCACGGGGCCTGACTATCGCCTACGTCGGCCTTCCGGCTCCTTGCATCATGCCTCAAGTCGTCGAATAGGTCCCACACAACTCATCGGCGTAAACGCGGACTACTCACCATAACTCAGAGTCCATATGGTACACCTTCGTCGTAGAGGGACCGAACCGGTCAAGTGTTGCAAGGCGTGCAAAGATATCATGACATTCCGATACCCAAGGGGCTTGGCAATGATGCGAGGAGAAAGCGCGATGGCCTCACTTCACAACGGTGTTATCTCGAAGGGTCCTCACCAGCCCTCACCGCATACTTGGAGGCTCCTGGGCTCTCTGGGCGGTGACGATATGAATCATGTTTGCTCACACGCATGCCCGACATATCCCAGTGGATTCCGGGACGCAGGGCCGGCCCAGTTTTTCAACATCAGAACGATGAAGCATCTGCCAAGGTTTTCCAAGGCTTTCCGCAGTTTTGCTCGAGCCTCAGGTGATATGGGTCCTTATGTGTCCATCCGAATCAGCCATAATACTAGAACATGCGATCGAGATTCCCGCAAGATATAGGGGCCATTCTTTATTTTGACAGTAGTCCAATGCTTGAGCGAGGCTGGCCCTTCAGGCGAATTGAGTAATGGCGCTGTAGCGCGGAGCCATCGAGTGTATTGTGGCGCGACATACGGCGCAGTAATCGAACAACGCAAATGCGTTCCTGCTACAAGTACAACACGGGTGAAGTAATACAAAGAAAAGACAGGAATAGGGGGATGGCAAGATGCTCAACCTACGACGACGAACCTTTCTTTTCCAAGCCTTGTCCACTATCAATCTCTCCATCCCAAGGCACGCGGGCAAATCCGAGAACGTAGTCACCCATGGTCTCCTCCTCGCTGACCTCCAGCTCCTCGATCTCAGCCTCTGTCTTGTCGGCGCCGTCAGGAGCCACTTCAGGAGCCTCGTCCACCTTCCTCAGTTTCGCCTTCTCCGGAGACGGCATCGAGATCAATATTGCGACCTCCAGAGCGCGAATGGGAAGGTTGAGCTCCGGCTCGAGCTCTTCTGTTGCAGCGGGGGAGCTACTTGGCTGCATACCAGGCGGGAGCAGTGGTCGAGCTAGGAATTGGGGAAGCCGGTGTCCGCGCCAGCGCACTTCCGGTAGGGTACGTGTGGGACGTCGAGGCGGGCCCTGCATAGATGCGTGAAGGGGTGGGGGCCGCGCTAACGAGGGCGTGGTCGCAAGGGACCGCATGAAGCTACGGCCAGGGATCACGGACGTCGCATCCCATCGCGGCGGCTGCGAGGCACCCGATACGGGATGTCCACTTGAGCGCGGGCCTTCAGCTGGGACAGCCGTGCGAACGTAGGTCGCAGACAGTGGCTAGAGTGGGAGTTCGGGGGTAAATGAGTGCGGTCTTTTCTTGGTTGGCGTGCGGGTACTTACGGACATGCGCTCCCAAGCACACCTATCGGCCGCGCGATCGGCTCTGCCTTTGAGGCTTACGGCAAATGGGAGCTCGTACGCATAGGTGTCCCACAAAATCGGCTTCTCGGAGGTACGAGCGCTGGAGGGCGTATCCGCGGGGGTGATCTGAAGCGCAAGGTTGCGCCTGAGCTGGCGCGTGAAGCGACGCGAACCAAGGCCACAGCCGAGGAAGAAGAGAAAGATGGCAATGAACGTGACGAGGAAGCTAAAAGGAAGAGAAGAATTCGCGTTGAGGTTGGGCTGCATGCCAGTGCTGCCAGTGCCTGTCTGGGTGGATGAAGAGGTAGCCGAAGACGAAGTAGCGGATGGTGTTCCGGAAGACATGGTTGATAAAGAGCGCAGAGGAAGGGTATCAGGACATGGACGTCGACCTCAAAGCGAGGTCGTCGTGGTATAGAGGAAAGGCGCGGAGTCGTGCAGAGTCGTCAATCGTCAAAGGTCGTGATTATTTCTGTCAGTCCATGTGAACACTCGAGTTGTGCGCGCCGATGGAAGCTTATCCAAGCTCTGAGGCTCACACGAGCGGCAGGATCCTGCTGCGCATAGAAGACGCCATTCCCAGTCAGCCCTCGCACGACATATACGGGTAGGACGATCTTTGCTGCGTTTACGCACACGGATAATGGACAGAGGGTTGAACTCCCCGGGGTCGAACGTGGAGGTTGAACGGGGGAAGACTCAAGAGCCCTCTGAGGGACTCCGACGCCATGGTTATGGTGATGGACTTGATTAGCGTGGCCGAGACTAAGCGAAGTAAGTATCAGATTAGATTAGATTAGATTAAACGTTAGTAGGCTGAATTCGCATGTCTCGGGGCGCCCAGCGATGGCTCGGTCGTCCCACCATCCTCTCCACCTCCGCCATGCTTGTCTACGACAGTCTGCTGGCTATATGAAGAGTTACTTTAGCCGTCCAAAAGATTCTCTGGCTATAGTCTGAGCATCACTGTTTGTCTCTAGGCGCTATGGTACGGTGTTCTGCAGTCACCATCCTTGGTGGCGGTCTCTCGGGCCTTTCTGCAGCATTTCATCTCTCGCGACGTTTCCCGGCTCAGACAGGCGTCCGGATCACTCTTGTCGAGAAGGCCCAGAGACTTGGAGGATGGGTGCAGTCTGAAAGAGTGCGAGTCAAGTGCGACCAGGGACACCAGGCCGACGTGCTGCTAGAGAGTGGGCCTAGAACACTCCGGCCCGCATCAAAGGCTATCTTAGAGCTTGTGAGTATCGCTCGGTACAGATGCGCAGCCCGTAAGGCATCGTAGCTTCAGACTAGTATCGAGTGAATCCCATACATTCTGCCATACTCACGCGATCACTTCCAGATCCACCTCCTCAACCTCTCCTCGTCTGTGTTGACTGTCTCTCGCAATGCACCTGCTGCAAGAAACCGGTTTCTTCATATTCCGGGCACGAAGGGCCTGGTCACCATCCCGGGTTCACTCCCTTCTTTGCTTGTTTCTCCGCTCGCGAAGATCCTTGTGCCTGCTATAGTGGCAGATCTTCGCAGACGCGATGGGACAGGTATGTGCCAGTCACAGAGCCGACAGTCTTTCCGTGCCGCATGTTGAACGATGCACGGAATAGTCCTAAATACATCGGATTCAAACGACGAATCTGTTGACGCGTTCCTTACACGGCATTTTGGATCCGAATTCGCACAGACGTTCGGTAGCGCGCTGGTTCACGGCATATATGCTGCGGACTCGCGACGTCTGAGTGTACGTGCTGCATTTTTGGCGATGTGCCGTTTGGAAGAGGCCGGAGGCGGGAGTGTCGTGCGTGGTGCCCTGGCAGAAATGTTGTCGTCTTTGAAAACCCGCAAAGCTGAGAATGCAAATCCCGTCGAGGAAGCAATGCCGTACGAATTGGGTGCCATTGCGCAGCTCATGAAAGGCGTTAGCGTGTACTCGTTCCGGGACGGGATGCAGACTCTTACGGATGCTATGGTGAGGCATCTCGAACACCAAACCAATGTGACCATCATCAAAGGGGACGGTGCATCCTCCTTAGCGAAGATCGAAGGAGACAGCGGGTTTCAGGTAGGGTAATAGGATTCCCTGTCACCGGTGTGCAGTTTGCTAACAACGCCTACTAGGTGTCAACTGAGTCCGGGATGGACATAACTTCATCCCACATTGTCTCTGCGTTACCTCTGCCCCTCCTTCACGAATTGCTGTCTCGTTCACCGGATGTGCTGCGACAACGACCTGCGGTGAAACCTTCATCAACACCTATGCGAGTGGTTGCGAACCATCGGAAATTGCCTCCTTTCCCTCATCCTGCTTTATCAACCTCTACCGGGACGATAGGACGTTATCAAGTACCGGAGCTCCCGATCGGAGGACAGCCAAATAAAGTGTCCTCTTGCACTAACACAGCAGGCAGCGTTGTGCCTCTGCCATCACTTCCTCGCCCTCTCGACAACCCATCATCCTCGGTAGTTGTTGTCAACCTTGTCTTCCCACCTTCCGAGAACTCTATCCACCGCGAGGGCTTTGGCTACCTCATCCCTCGTCCTCGCCCGGATTATCCTTCACCTGGTAGCTCTCTAGGCATGCTCGGCACAGTGTTCGACTCGTCTGCGCTCGGTGGCCAAGACATCTCGTGCTCGGCTGACCAGCGCCCGCCGAAGTTCACAAAAGTGACCGTGATGCTTGGTGGGCCATACGGACCTCCTTCTCCCGACCCACAATCCCCGCGGTTCCTGCCGGAGCTTCTCACGGCGCTACAGCAACATCTCGGACACGGTCATCCCCTGCCCGAGCCCTGCTTGGTGCGCATTCGCCAGCACCGCGATTGCATTCCAACGCCGACCGTAGGGCACCTCGCTCGGATAGCCGAGCTTCGCGCTGCGGTGCGGGACCGATGGGGCGATAGCGCGGCCATCATTGGTGCGGCGGCGGGTGGAGTGAGTGTTGGGGATTGCATCGAGAGCGGTAGACGTGTCGCCCTAGAAATGTAGGTGGCGTTTCCCCTCCCGTGCTGCGATATTTAGATTGATTTGCCGTCTGGAAGAGCTTCATAGATACCATGGGAACAGTCTCGAGCGGCGTTGCATGAGAGCAGTGGCGCGGATATGTGACCTTCGCGTTTCCGGTATTGGTTTGCGCAGTTCTATTTGTGTTTGGACGCGACGTCAGGTATCCCGGCTTGGCCTCCACAGCGCACTCTTCGCAGAACAGCCGACGGCGGCGTGTTTCATGGAATTCCCCTCCGTACATAGCCGACTCTTCCATGGCTCCGTCATACACCGGGACAGGCGACCAGTGAGATCCACACACGAAAGGTCACAACGAGACGGGAAGTTTGCCCACAAATCACAGCCCTACAAACCCGCACGCTTGGGACAGGGCGCTAATTAGTGTCATATCCGGCCGCACCAAATCCCGCAGACACACAGTGACAGAGCGATGCTTCGCGCCCTCATTCTTCTTCCGTAGTGCCTGCAGGGTATATAAAGTGTCTGTAGTCCGAGTGGCGTCCTGAACGCGTGAGGTCTGTCCACAACTATGACGATGGCTCACATCTCTTCGCAACAGCTGCTTGCGGTGGTTGCAACTGGTCTGGTACGCTATGTTCGACCATCCTCATTGGTGCTGGGCTGATCCTCGCACAAATACAGGCTGGCCACCAGCTTTTCAAGCGTTATGAAACGTTCTCCATTCCAGCTCATCTCACCTTTTTGTTTGCACCGCCTCTCTTCGCAGCAGTCCTATTGACCTCCAGGGCACCACAACTGTCGGACATCCTCGCCTTGATCGCCGTCTACATCTCTACCGTGGCAATTGCCACGCTGGCCTACCGACTGTCGCCATTCCACCCACTTGCAAAGTACCCAGGGCCTGCATGGTGCAAGATATCCAAGTTTTGGATGGCGTGTATATCCTACACGGGGCAACAACACACATACCTCAAGTATCTCCACGATCGGTATGGGGACATCATACGCACGGGTATGCGTCTCCCACCTATAGTTCGGACTGCCGGCATGCTGACTGGAATCAATCCCAGGCCCCAACGACGTATCCATCCGCGACCCTGCGGCGTTGCACGCTATCTTCGGCTCCACAGGGCTTCCGCACGGCCCAAGTGAGTCCCGTGCTAGTGTTCTGTGGCTCTAGAGTTCAATCTCTTACGTCTTGCAGTGTTCGTTGGCCGCCTTCTGACGGTCAAGGACATGCCACTAGTTGGGATCATGGACACGGAAGAGCATCTGCGGCGTCGGAAGCCTTGGGCATGTGCTTTCAATGGCACTGCGCTCAAGGAGTACGAACCTTTGGTCGCCAAACGTGCCCATCAGCTGGTACAGGCGTTAGAACGACAGAAGGGCGAGGTTGATATCGGGAATTGGGCGAATTACTTCAGGTGCGCGTCATAGACCGATCGCTCGATGACTCACCCTAACTCAAAGTACCTCTACATCATCGCAAGTTATGATTTCATGTGTGACATGGCGTACGTCTGGACGATTGAATGTCGGAAGCTATATGCTCATGGAAGTGCTGCGTGCTAGGTACGGTGGCGGCTCCGAACTTCTTGGCGATGGCAACACCAATGGCTTTTGGCGCTTGTTGGAGGCGGGGTTGCCGTACGTTTCAGGCTGCCAAGAAGGCTTCACGTCGCTTATCTTTCCGTCAGTATAGGAACATTCCTCAGTCATGTACCGTGGCTTGCTCTCTATCTCGCACGGATACCGGGTGCGACTCTGTCGGTGCAGCGGGTGCTCGCGCATAGTGAAGACTTGACGAAGAAGCGACTACAGAATGGGTCTCGTCACAAGGATCTCTTCCACTATCTGGTACGTCTTCCTGATTCTACTCCATCTTGGTTATGGGCTGGCATCTGAACACATCTCTAGAATCATGAGGATCAACCAGATATTCCGCCTCCTCCGATGAAGCAGGTTGTCTCCGAGGGCATTATTGCAGTGGTAGCAGGCTCGGATACGGTCTCGAGCGCCTTGACGAGCATATTCTTCTGCGTGACGGCAAACCCTCAAGTGTACAAGCGGCTGCAAGATGAGATCGACCGATTCTATCCTCCTGCGCAAGACTCTTGCGACACACAGTATCATCGAGAGATGCACTACCTCACTGCGGTCATGTGGGCCCTTTGCGTTCTACTTTCCGTTGGCGCGTCTTACACGAGCACTAGAAACGAAAGCCTTCGCATTTATCCGCCTGTCCCTGGAGGAAGCCAACGCCAGGTTCCTCGTGATAGCAACGGTGCCATGCTCGGCTCCTAGTACGTATCCCAGTGCCCCAGTCTATCCAGTATGAACACATCTGAGGCCTCCGCAGCTTCTTGCCAGCCGGTACAGCCGCGTTACTTCACACGTATTCGCTCCAGCGCGATCCTCGCAGCTTCTCCCCACATCCTGAATCTTTCTGGCCCGAGCGCTGGCTGCTCGCATCTGGGCGCATTTCGTTCGCAGAAGCCGGTATCGCTGACAAGGCCCTCTTCGCGCACAACGAGAACGCGTTCCTGCCCTTCTCCTATGGGCCGATGAACTGCGTAGGGAAGAACCTCGCGCTGCTCGAGATCCGCGCCGTCGTGATTTCCGTGCTGCAGAAGTTTAGACTGGAGCTGCGGGCTGGGTGGAATACCGAAAGGTACGAGGAGGGATTCAAAGACCAATTTGTTACCACGCGGCCTGCGGTTCCGGTTACTCTGACCCCGCGATTCTAGGGTAACTAGCATAGATAGGAATCGACACGGCCCTTGCATACTACGACCACTGTCACTGCGAGTGCTCAGCCGGCATCATCCAGTTGGAGCGCACGGACTACCTGATCCGATAACTCGCGTCGTGGACCTGTACGGGCAAGCCGTACCACTGATCTACAAGGGGGGAGGCCGCAAATATGCCATAGACTCGTTGAGTGAACAATACACTTCGCCTAGCTGCTAACTACATCCAGTCATCTACCATCACGTTCGCGCCGTTCTGTAAGGCTGTAACGCTCTATCCTCAGCCATCCTGAGATTCGGAGTGCACTGACACGTGCTAGGGTGCACTCTTTTCACGCTGTGGTAATGCCTCCCCTTCCAGAGCATGTACCAGCTTCGCCCGGGCCGTCGTCTATTGTTTGCTATCCGCAAACGGCAGACAATGAAGTAACAGCTGGGGATGGCCAGAGAATGTGGCTAACACTGACATGTCTCAGAGCGATCTCATATCTGTGGCTAAAGTACCGGCGACTATTTGAACAGATAGCCACCTCGACGCGCCCATTCCTTTGACCACCACCAGCGCCGGACCACTTCCCTCGCCGCTCTTCGTCCAAGTACTCCACGTCGGTGCGTACCACGGACAGCCAATCTCAACACGACTGCGACAGTCACAACTCATTCTACATCCACTCTTTCTGTCGGCACCTCAGCGCCCTCATGCAGCGAGCGACAGTCTACTCGCTGTCGCGTGAGGTTATCTCACGCATCGGATCACTCTTACTCCATGACGATTATGAAGAGGCTCCTGCTCGGAAGGCTCTAGTTGGCCTTGCTACAACGTGCCGCTATTTCAGCGAACCATTACTGGACATCATCTGGCGTGAGCTGCCAGATGTCATCCCCTTGCTCTTCTTGCTGCCCGCCGACTTGTGTATGACTACTCAGGAAGTTCCCGTCGAACGCTGGTTCCTACCGAGGCGAGAGTTTGTGAGTGCCCCTTTCCCAACACCTGCGATGATCTCCACAGTACTAACGTCCGCCTATTGCGTTCCAGGTACTCTTACGCCACCCGACAGTGAACGACTTCAAGCGTATATCTGTGTACTCTCCCAGAGTGAAGATTCTTGGGCATGAATGCGGAAGCTTGGTGCGCTTTCGGCACCAGGACTACAAGATACCGCTGGAAATATGGGATATGCTCGCGGTACACTGTCCAGCTCCCCTCCTCCCGAATCTCGTCAGGCTGCGCTGCACTGCCGCGCTGCCGCGTATCAAATTCGAGTACTACAAGAACTTCTTCCAAGATTATCTCGCTAACCAGCCAGATAACTTCGACTTCTCCTTAGGGACGTGCACCCAAGCCGCCTCTGCGACCGAGGTTGTACGGCAGATCGCACGTTTGACGTCTCGCCTCCGGGAGCTGTACTGGTTCAGACATCAGGCAAAGCAGGGTATCAAAGGGCCCGACATCCGCCAGCTGTCTTCCTTGAGCAAGCTTGAAGCGTTCGAAGTTGCGCCGGACACGCTTTGGGCCATAGGAACCCTCCCTTGTCTCCGTGAGCTCAAGGTTCGCATCGATTACTCCGCACCCGAATGGGGCGATTGGAATGTCTTCCCGCACGAACCAGCGGCAGGACTGTTTCCCGCCCTGGAGCAACTCAAGCTGCAGGCTGAAGGTCTACTGGGGCTCGTTGCGTTCCTGAGGACCATTTCATCCCCTTCCCTCGTGGAGCTTAGTCTGCAGGTGAAAGAGGATGCGACACCCGACGTTCTGCTGGCTGCGTTCTGCTCAGCCATCGGCCACTCGCCGTTCCACGGAGTCCTTCGATCCCTCGAACTTGACTTGAAGAACCGGTGGTGCGGATTGGAAGACGCCGGCCTTCGCCCGAGCGACACAGCGAGCGCGTTACCCCTCCTGTTCCTGCGACGGCTTCAAACGCTGCGATTGGAAGCGAACTTCCCCATGGTCTTCATCGACGACGCACTCGTGGAGGGGATGTCGCGTTCGTGGCCGGACATCAGTGTCATACGGTTCCACCAGGTCATCAAACGATCCGCGGTCGAGCATGACATGGCACACGATCCCCTTATTGGCGCACCTGGATGTCCACAGGCGACGCTCGCATGCCTGCCTTCTTTAGCGAGACGGTGTCTTCATCTGCGGGAGCTCGAGATCCCGATAGACATGCGCATCCAGTGGGATCGTTTTGATTTGAAGCCTGGCAGACCTCCCCCCTTCCAGATGGACACACGTGAATCTCGCCTCTGCACATTCTCAGGAGAAGGCTGTGTCATGGGCGATCCTTGGAAGGTCGCTGCCTACCTTTCGCTCATATTTCCACATCTCAAGGAGATAGAATACGGAAACACATGCGTGGAGGAGTGGGTCTTGATGGAAGAGATATATGAAGATTTACTTCGCGTATGAAGCCAGGAGCGGTGGTGGCAGCCTCGGAGGTAACTCATGTGTTGATCTGAGTGAAAGGGATTGTGCGTTCGTAGGCCTTGGAATTGTAATGTTATATGGACTTATGTCAACGCTATGCCTGAGGTCACCTTTGATTTGTGGCTACCCATACACGTTAAAGACGTGACAGGAGCCCGAGAGCTCTCCCGGAAGCGTGAGTCATGTACTAATACTGCCGACAACGTGTGATACCACAACCTTGACAGCTTGTGAATCCCCGGTCGATCTGACATACGTCTGCGTCAGGGAACTCGACTAGCATACCGCTGTGGGGCTCCGTTCGGACACAGTAGTTATAATGCCGTTGCGAGTTCGGCGGTAATCAGTGTTTGGCCAACGTGACCTGCATGCTCTTGCGGAATTACCGCTTAGCGAAATCCCGCCATATATGTCCGGTACTCCTAGACCCCGCGGACAGGATTATGAAACAGGTCCTCTCGCGGGTGCGGTGCGCGTGCACGTATTACCGACCGGCCGAACTTGCATTTTCCGGACTTTCTACCACTCGAGCCCACTTGGCGAGGACGGTCAGTGACAGTTCGGAGTCGCCACTGGCATCTCTAGTTACTGATATCCATGCTCTTCCGATAGCCCGGAGGCAGCATGGGAGTCGGAAACGGCACAAGGCATATGCAAGCCACCGCAGAGTGGCGAGCAAGTGTTGGCACCCCGTTGGCTTCGAAAATGTACAAAAGCTAATACGGCGTTGGGTGGACGAGACTCGGATCGACTCATCTCTTTCCAGCATCCAACATGACTCGCACCGCTGCAGACCGTCTCGCTTTCATCAGGGACCTCGAGACGCCAGAGGTCCCGATCAATCCTACCCTTCTTGCCACCGCTGAGGACCAGCCCAGCGCCTCAGTCGCTGCCGGGTCTTCTATCTCCTTCGTTGGGGACCTCCCCATTGGCCTGAGGGTGGGTTCATACTCATGCGTACCTTCGGGCGTAAACTAACTGTGTGTTCCTCCTACAGGAAGATGTTCTCAATTCTACCCTGTTGGCCCAGCTTTCGTCCAACAAGCTGTATAACCGCCAGACGCAGACAGCCCAGTGGTACGACAACTACAAGAAAGTTCTTGAGACCGTCGGTTGGGTTGCCACGGGCTTCGGGTTGAGTGAAATCAGCCTATGATTTGTTCACGTCGAACTAACGGCAGCTACACTGGCAGCCTCAGCTCGCAGAGCGACGCGAAGTCCTACGGCTCGGTCGATAAGCTCCTCCTGACGCTAGCGGAGAGCTTCCTCACCGCCGCGGAGTTCAGCTTGTTCCAAACCATGATAGAGGCCCTCAAGGATGACAAGAACAACAGACAATCTAACATCTTCGACTCTCAATCCAAGAGCTTCAATGATGCCAACTTCCAGCTTGGTGTTGCAAGGTTAGTTGGCTCGTCATCAGGCTTTACTATACTTGCATGCTAAAATCCTCCCGTAGTAACGGTCAGGGCAATGCACGGTTCAAGATTGGCGTCTACACATACAACGCGTCGGAGAAAATCGAGCACGTCTTGTTCCACACCTTCGGCAACCAGAGCGTTTCCTTTTATTCCGGTATAGATGCATGAATTTTCGCTCAACAGAATTTGGAATTCACGACGACTTTTTAGGCTCCCAGGACATGCTCCTGAACGACGATGTGTACAGCGAAGTCAGGGAGGCGGTGCGGGACAAGCTGGGCGCCAACGCTGTTAACCTCGTTGAAAGTATCGAGATTTAAGCCCTACGCGAGGGATTTCAGTTTGTACGTTCACTGATGTATCTACCGGTTTCCTCGCATGGATTATGGCTACGTGGACATTGTATACCAGCGAGTGTTGGGTGTTCAATTCCCTCACGTTACTGGCAAGTTTGTCCTGTTCATCTCTAGCATTCAACATTGCAAGCACTCGAGCACTGACACCTGTAGCCTGGACCTATATAGCATTGTCACGTAAACCGGATCGTTGCAGCTTGCATAGCCTACCCGCGCGAGTTGACGTGGCTTGCACTCGAAGCGCATCCGAGTCGTGGTCAACATTGACGGCGGCCGGCGGCACTGATCCGGCGGCAAGCCACGCCGTATTTTAAGAACCGTGAACGGCCACCTTGACCGTCATAGCTTCATTTCTTCCTCAAACCATAAACGAACGGCTCTGCTCTGCTCAGGTCTTTATTAATCATTTGCCTCACCTCGCCGTGCGCCATTATCAACCGCAAAAGGCTCTGTTGCACCAGCGATTGATTCTGCCACTAGTACTAGCGACCCTTTGCCACCTCCGTGCCCTCCTCATGCGGCTGGCACCGACCGTCTACTCGCTGTCGCGCGAAGTGATTACTCGCGTTGCGCATCTACTTTACTACGAAGGAAAAGAGCCTGATCGCAGGACTCTGGTGTCTCTGGCCGCGACGTGCCGTTACATCAGCGAGCCTGTGCTAGACGTCATCTGGCATACGCTGCCGGACGTCATTTCCTTACTGCTTGTACTCCCTACCGACCTGTGTACGACAGTTCTGGAGGAAGTTCCTTCCGGGCATTTTGATCGCCGGAGGAAAGAGTTTGTAAGTTCTTCTCGTTTGACGCGTCATAATGAACACGACGGGTGGTATATTGACGTGTCGAATCACAGATACTCCTACGGGACCCAGTCGCATGCGACTTCAGGCGCATGTCAACGTATTCACGAAGAGTGAAGGCCCTTGGGCACTACGATCGGCGCGTGGTGCCTGGCAAGCACCTAGGCTACAAGGTCTCGCCTCGTATGTGGGACATACTGGCGGAGCATGGTCCCGCACCTCTTCTCCCCAACCTCCTCGAACTTCGCTGTACTTGTGGCTGGCCCCCGAATGGTTTCATACGCCGTCGCATGGACCGTAACTGCAGAACTCGTGATGTCTCGCCCGCAGTCGTCGACTTCGTCTTGGGAGTGTATCCCACAGGAAGTTGTGAGGCCATCAACATCGTCCAGAGTATCGTACGCTTTGCGCCGCACCTCCGAGAGCTGAACTTGTTTACAAGAGGACGGCGATGGATACTCCGTGGGCCCGATATCCGCGCTTTGTCTTTCTTGGGCAAGTTCGACGCTCACAACGTACAGATCACGCCAGATGCGCTGTTTGCTCTAGGGGTCCTACCCCGACTTGGCGAGCTGGCAACGTGCCTCGACTTCTCTATGCCTGAATGGTGCGATTGGACCATCTTCCCGTGCGGACGAACGAAGGGACTTTTCCCTGCTCTGAGGCAGCTGCAACTGGAGACTGCAGGTCTACTGGGGACCGTCGCGTTCATAGGAACCATTACATCCCCTTCGCTCGTATGTCTCAAGATGAAGATTAAAGGAGATGCGATGCCAAACATGCTCCTCGCCGCATTCTGTTCATCCATCGCCGGTTCCCCTTTCCACGATACCCTCCTCACTCTCGAGCTTGACATCAATTGCAATTGGTATGGTTCGGAGCGCGCCGATCTTAACCCGAGCGATAGCAGCAGCATGCGACCACTCCTTTCTTTGCGACGACTTCGAACGCTGTGCTTCAACGCGAATTTCCCGATGGGTTTCATTGACGACGCCTTCCTACACGGGATGTCACGCTCGTGGTCGGACATCAGAATCGTCCGGTTTCACGAGAAGACGGGTTTTGAGCCCTACATCGGAACTCGATACTTCGACTGGCCCGACGACTGGATACCCGACCCAGATGTCGGCGCCCCTGATTGTCCGAAGGCGACGCTTGCAGGCCTTTTCCCTCTCGCACAGAATTGCCCACACCTATGGGAACTCGAGATCCCGATCGACATGCGCATTCAGCAAAAACCTCTCGAACCGGCGCTCAGCAAAACCCCTCCTAGCAACATGCACGCGCGCACGCCCCGCGGCCGGTTGCGTGAATTTTCAGCGACGGGGTGTGTCTTGGGCAATGTTTGGGAGGTCGCCTCTCACTTTTCGCTCCTCTTCCCTTACCTCGAGCAGAAGGGGTTTGGACATACGAAGAAAGATGCGTGGAGCTTCATGTGGGACGTCTATGACGCACTCGTTTGCGTACGATTCGAGGAGTCTATGTGGCGGAAGGGAGGTGACCGTGACTCTATGAACGAGGGTCGTGCGTAGCGTTTTGAATGCGAGGTATAGTATTACGAGCCCAGATACGCATGTACTTAGCCAAAGGCGTGATCGTACAGAAGGACATCTTCCCGCCAGTGTAAGGGTCGTCGTACACCAGGCTGGGTGACCAGGGGTGACCGTGCTCAGGCTGTCGCGTGAATTGTAGCGTGACTGACGCGTGACATAACGCGTAATTACCATGGGCGCCGCGCGTGCCATCTGGTTTCTCCTCTTCCTCCTCCCTAGCTTGCTTAACTCGTTCCGCCACTCATACCTTCAAAACCCCCTCTCGTCACTGCTGTTCTGCTTGTTGAAAGCTTTTTGCTTAGGCTGACTTGTTCTATCTGACAAATGGCCAACGATACCGAACCTACCACTCCCGATATCATGCTCGCGTTCTACCGCAGGCTCTACCCTTTCAAATCCATCTTCGCATGGCTCAACCATGAACATGTACCGACAAAGCTCTTTACGCACCGAGAATTTGCCTTTACCCTTCAAGGCGATGTCTATCTACGCTACAACTCCTTTGCGAACGCGGACGAACTTAAGAAGCAGGTGTGCACCTTGAATCCGACGCGTTTCGAGATCGGGCCTGTGTACAGTGCAAGGGTACGTCGGAATTTCATGCTACAGACATCTTGACCTCTACACGGCACTCCTTCCTGCAAACACCTTTGAGAGAACACGCGACTGTGTCCGACGGACGTCACAATTCTAACCACTCATTGATCAGCCACGGGACAAGAAGACCGTCCGCCCCGCAGCATTCTCACCACAGCTACGTGAGCTCGTCTTCGATATCGACATGACCGACTACGACTCCATCCGCACATGTTGCTCTGGCGCGGACATCTGTCGAAGATGCTGGGGATTCATCGCAGTCGCCGTGCGCGTTCTCGACCGCGCACTGCGTGACCAGTTCGGATACAAGCATCTCCTTTGGGTGTACTCTGGTCGGCGTGGGATTCACTTGTGGATCAGTGATCGCGAGGCGCTTGAGCTCACAGACGAGCAAAGGCGAGCCCTGGTTGGCTGGTTGACGGTGATCCAGGGTGGAAAGGAGATGCACAAGAAAGTGAACGTGAGGTTGGGCTCCAAGGCGCTCCCGCCATCCCTCGCGTATGTTGCGCCATTGTACATGTTTGTCTCCTCCTCACCTTCAAGATAGATCTGCCTACAAGATGCTTGAGCCCGTCTTCCATGATCTCGTCCTCGCAGATCAGGAGTGCTTCGCGACAGAGAAAGGATGGGAAGCACTCCTGCACCTCATCCCTGACCGTGACACGGCCGAAGAACTGCGCGAGAAATGGGAGTCTCGTCCAAAGAGGTCCTCCGAGGATAGGTGGCAGGATCTTGAAGATGCCATCGCGAGCAAACGGAGTAAAGGAAAGGCCAACACTCAGGTATGCAAATTGGCGTTTATCAGCTTTGCGGGACCTAATGTTAATCAACGTATTCAGGCGTCTCTAATTGCTGCGAAAGAAGACATTGTGCTGCAATTCACATACCCCCGACTCGATGCGGAGGTATCCAAGCATCGCAACCACTTGCTGAAAGCGCCATTCTGCGTGCACCCGAAGACAGGTCGCGTTTGCGTACCGGTCGACCCGCGGACCATTGACAGATTTGACCCTAAGAGTGTGCCGACGGTCACGCAGCTCCTGCGCGAGCTTGATAGCCTCGCACCCCCGGAGAGCGGCGCACCCGGGGAGCACCACTCGGATTGGGAACGCACGTCATTGAAGCCCTACGTGGATATGCTGGACAAGCATGTGATGGGCTTGATGGAAGAGACGAGGAAGATGAAGCAAAAGACGGGTGAGTTGCAGTGCTTGGCATGCGCTGACCCTGGCTAAAGATTCGTCACATCATCCGCAGACTTGACCTGGTGAAGGAATGTCATTTGTCCTTGATTTCCTCTCTATGCTTTGTATGGGTTTTGTGGATGCGCTTCCTGCACGTTATGTTGTATTCTACTCTATCCGTGATGTATTACACTGGTCAGTACTGCTTTCTCGCATCTCCACCCATTCGTCGCTCTTCAAATTACACGAGTACATCTAAGAGATCTCAATGCCGGCAAGCAAAGGCTTATCGATATCCAGTGCAAACACACTACCCCCGGGGAAATCGTCAGGTAGATCACGGAGGTCGAGGTGGGTTAGATTTGGCCAAGCTGCAGCCCATGCCTCCAACGTCGCACTGCCGCGCGGCACCCTACATCGGCCATACACCGAGATGCGCCGGAGTGCGGGCAAAGACAGCAACGGCGCGAAGACGTCGGAGGGTCGGTACGTCTCGGGAGCATAGTGCGTGTCATCGAGGCGGCCTGAAAGGATTTGCAGGGTGTGCAGCTTGGCCCTCCACGGCCCGACGCCAATGACTGCACTGAGCGCGCTCACGACGATCGACGGTGCTGGCCTCCCGATGCTGGTGATGGAGAGGACCTGCAGTTCGCTCGACGCGACCATCTCGAGGAACGGTACGCACCACTCGAGCATATTCGTGCGGATGGTTAGCTTTTCGAGGCTGAGAAAGAGGTAGAACCCGCGCTGCTCGTGGGGTGCGTCCCAGAGGAGGTCAGCGCAGTGTGCGTCAAACGTGAGCGTGTGGAGGAAGGGTAGTTGGCCGAGCCTCTCCAGTCCGTCGAGCGAGATCCGCACCCCATCGAGTTCCAGTGCAGTGAGGTAGTCGAAACCGCGCAGGCTGTCCCCAGTCAGAGTGCAGCGGGCAGTCATCGTCTCGTCCCACTCGAGGAACGCATGGGAAGGCGGATCGGCGTGAGGCGGTGGCTCTATGTGCACAGAGAGCTGTTGTATATCGGAGCTCGATCGTGCAACGATCTCGAGTGCGTGCTGCACGCGTTTTGGACGCAGATGGAGGTCGACCGACGACACCGAGGGCCCGAGGAACGCGTCCAAGTAATCGGGAGGTGCCGCCGCCCATGCACTGTAGCCTATGTGGTCGGTATAGCAGAGGGATTTGAGATTGGGGAGCAAGGGCTTGGGCCCGGCCTGGCTCATCGCATACCAAACGTGCGTGTAGATGATCGGGCGTGAGGAGAAGTAGCGCGAGGCGAATATGTCCGAAGTCGATGCGCTCGTCGGCATCCGCAGCCTTTGAATGCGGTAGGCGTACTCATGGAATCGCCAGAAGTCGGACGGAACGGGGTCGCGCAGGAATTGCTATACCGAGCACTGGGGTCAGCATGCGTCTGGGTTGGGTGGAACCGAGAGCGATAGGAGTATACCAGTTTTGCCACGATAATGATGCTATTGTCCGACGCACGTATTTCTGGAATGAACTGACAAAGGTCTTTAGGGAGCGTCCGCAGCAGAGGGACGATTGAGGGCAGCGTCCGCCAGAGCACATCGAGGGCAGGGTCTGTGAACCAGCGACAGGTGAGGGCGAACGAGAGGATAGCCTGCAGCGATTCCCATGTCCCTTCTTCATATAGACACTCGCATATTCTGGTTCGGAGCGAGTATGGCAGTGAAAAGATGTTGACTTGATATCGATATGTGAACTGCGTAATTTGGCCAATGAATGAGGGTGTACGGAGGGCTAGCGGAATGACCCACTCACCGTCTTGATATCCATGGCTGGGCTGTACCAGTAGCGGGTGGGAGGATATGCAGCTCATTGGTGAGCTGCATGCTTGAACATATACCTATCCATCCGATGTACTCGCAAAGACGTATACCTTGGCAATGACTATCATGACTCAAAGCTCAGTGGCACCCTTTGGCATGCAAGGTATTCCTAAAATCCCTCTGGCGGTGATGACGAGTATAAGGGGGTTCCGAAAGACGAATGGGATCGAGTCGGCAACGATAGATATTGGCACAAGCAACGTCGCAGGTGCGTAGAGTTCCTGCGGTTCGAAGGGTAACGCCAAGTCTGCACAATCAGAAGAAGACAGTAGTTGAGAGATTGAGTCCTCTCCCTTGCGTTTTTGATTTTAATGCCATGCGGCTTTTGGTCTATTTCAAGTGCGCATGCGCACTGTTCAACGTCTGGCAAGCATTATCGGAGTCCTCCCGCCGCCGTGCACTCGAGTGTAGAGTCGAGTCTGCCTACACACGATAACGTCAGCTGAAACCCGACTCGAGTATCTGAAGTTACTCACCGCGGGGGTAGTCAATCACCAACATTCACGCTCTTGCAATTCGTTGGGAGCATCTATTCCGCGCTAAATAGGTGAATGATGACACGACGAATGCTCGAGATGAGTGTGACTGGCGCGTTACGTAACGCGTCAGGCTGTCACCGGTAACGCGTTCCGTCGGCGCATGTTCCGCTGGCGACCGTCACGTTGAGCCAAACAATCTATTCCGATTCGTCCCCTTGCGCCTTCCAGCCACCTCAAGGCTCATCCTACGGCTTTACTTCTCGGTGTGCTACCCTTTGTCTGCAACCCCAGCGCCGGTGTCACTCGACATAGTAACGTCGACTTCACGCCTTGGGTATCGTTCAAGTTACCCTCCCTCGGCTACTCCCGCGTCCTCATGCAGCGGCCAACCATCTACTCAATCTCGCGCGAGGCTATCATTCACATCGGGCGGCTTTTGTTTGATGGTGAAGATGCTGTGCCTGCGCGAAAGGCTCTAGTCGCTTTCGCCACAACATGTCGCTATCTCAGCGAGCCGCTGCTGGACGTCATCTGGCATGAACTGCCGGATATCATCCCCTTATTGCTTCAACTGCCTGCCGACCTGTATACGACTGCTCTGGAGGAAACTGCCATTGGACCTCAATACAAACGGAGGAAAGAATTTGTGGGTGCACCTCTCCCACATCTCCTGACGATCACGACGGTACTCACATTGACCTCATATATCGCAGATACTCCTGCGTGACCCAGTTCCAGATGACTTTCAGCGCATAGCCAAGTACTCTCACAGAGTAAAGGGCCTTGGAGATGAATACTGGCGCGTGACGGAATTTCGACATTCGGACTACAAAGTTCCGCTTCGTATGTGGGACATGCTCGCGGAGCATGGCCCGGTGCCTCTCCTCCCAAACTTAATCCGACTTTACTGCACTGCTGCACGACCCTGCACTGTCGCACGATCCTGGTACGGTCTCTGGGATTCAGACGATGACCAGCTACACAACCTCGACTTCTCCTTGGGCATCTCCTCCGCTCCCGACTGCGCGAGCGACGTCATCCGAGGGATAGCACGCTTTGCACCGCGCATCAAGGCGCTTCAATGGTTCACATCGCGTGACCAGTTATGGGACCTGCGAGGGCCAGATACCCGTATGCTGTCTTCAATATGCAAGTTCGAAGCTCCCACCTTACGAGTCGCGCCGGACGCGCTTTGGGCGCTAGGGACCCTGGCCCACCTCAGCGACTTGGCAGTTTGCATCGATTTTACCTCGCCCGAATGGGGCGATTGGGACGTCCTCCCGCATGGCCGAGCGGCGAGACTCTTCCCTGCACTGGAGCAGCTCAAACTGACGGGCGTAGGCCTGATGGGGGTTGTTGCGTTCATGGACACCATTACATCCCCTTCGCTCACGTATCTCAAGCTGTGGGGCCAAGGGAACCAGTTGTCGGACATGCTTCTCGCTGCGTTTTGCTCAGTCATTGGCACCTCGTCATTTCACGAATCTGTTCACACTTTTGAACTGGACTGGGAAAGACGTAGTGCGTGGTACTGCCCAAGAATGACGACAAGCTTGTCACCTCTCCTCTCTCTCCGACGACTCCAGACACTGCGCTTCAAGGGAAACTTTCCAATGCTTTTCATCGACGACGCCTTCGTAGATGCCATGTCCCGGTCATGGCCGGAGATCAGAATCCTCCGATTCAGAGATACTACCCCGCCTGAACCGGAGCCCTCCGAATTGTGGGACATCTTCGAGCGTGAGGCATGGACTCCACAGTTTGGCGATCCCAGCTGTCCGAAGACGACGCTTGCAGGCCTGCTCCCTCTCGCGAGACGGTGTGCGCATCTGGAGGTCCTCGAACTCCCGGTGGATATGCGCATTCGGCCGCAAATGGTCAAACCCCCGGCTGGCGAGATATCTCCTCCTGTGCGCCCACCCAGATCTCACATGCACACATTGCTAGCAGGACCAGGTTGGGTCATGGGCGATATCTGGGAAGTTGCCTCGTGGGACGATAGGAATGGAAAGGCATGGAGGAATGTGCGGACGATTTACGAACGACTTATTAGAGTACAACGCGCGGAATGGAGCTGGCTCAAGCAGGCAAAACGTAGACTTAGGGAGGGAACACTTGCTTGAGATATATCACTATTCGATGACATAGATTGGGACCATTCGCTGTGCTGCTGTTGCGCACTGCGTCGATGTCCCCGGGCAAAATTGAGTAGCACTCCAGAATTAACGCAGCATTGTTGTCACGTAGCACGGCTTGATAGTCAAGGTTGACTATACATAGGGTAGCGAACGAACCATATAATGACAATACCGAAGAACTCCTAGTAATCCGTTAGCGATAGTGTCGCTCACCCCACAGGCAGCTTCGCGTGCAAGAAATGCCTGCGGCTGTAGGACGTGCTCGAAACGATCCTCTAATGATACAGTCAGCATTCGGATTCGAACTACCCCGTGCCCGTATTTCACAAGATCTCTCTTCGCACGCGTAGATTAAAGAGGGAGGATGTCCGGGATGGGCCCAACTGGTACGATCCTATGAGGGTTGACCTAGATTAGAGAGGGTTAGCGGCCGTCGTTGAATTCATGCTGGAGGCTGTGATACGTACGTTCTTCTGCCAGTAGTAGGACGTCTTGATGTAGTCGAATTTGCAGGTCGACGAGAACGCATCGTTGTTCCAGTAGAGCTTGCGCAGCCACCTAGAGGTGCGGATATGTGGCAATCAAGCCCAAGTACGACCATAGAGTAAAGGTGATGCGAGACTCACAGGTGAATCGCGGGGTAGCCACCGCGAATCGTGCGCAGGTTGCATTTGAAGTGGCCAACATAGACTGGGTCAAACCGCACCTGACAATATAGAACGTTTCATCCGCGATAATTTGGCGACTCAGTGACAAATCTGGGGACCGGAGAAACTCACGATAGTAACGAAGAGACGAACGTCGGCTTCGGTGAGCCGATTCCCGACAAGGTAGTCTTTGCCAGTCAGAATCTCTTCCAGCCTGTCGAGCGAATTGAAGAGGGCTATCACGGCTTCCTCGTACGCCTGCTGAACAGTAGCAAACCCGGCTTTGTATACGCCATCTATTGTCAGGCGAGGTCGCATAGCCGTCAGATGAAGGAGCGCTTGACAATATATAATGACGATATCCCACTATTGACTGTGTCGTACACCCAGTCATTGATCTCGTCAATCTCTGGGCGATGCTCCACTGGGTACAAGTCGATCGCCGCCTTGTCCGAGGGGAGAATCTCGTTGAACGCGGTATTGAATATGCGGATGATCTCTGAGCTCTCATTGTTGACGATGGTCTCGGTCTTCTTGTCCCAAAGAACTGGGACGGTGAACCTGGCAATAGGAACGAGTCGAATCGAGATTAAGTCGCGCGGCTCTTAGGCGGCTGCAGGGGGGTGAAGAGAAGGCAGCTACATACCGCCCCTCGTAATTCTGTTGAACTTTCAAATACAGATCCTTGATGTACTCGGCGCCATTGAGAGGATCCACGTCTGCGCCAGGGTAAGGGTCGACGTTTGCAAAAGCCCAGCCGTTCTCTCCAAGTCGCGGGGAAACAACAGAGACGCCTATGCAGATCACTCAGTGAAGACTCGATTAATTCTAGGCACGCATTTAATTACCTATATAGTCCTCAAGTCCCTTGATCTTGCGGACGATGAGAGTCCTGGTGGCCCACGCTACGGTACGAAGCTACAGTCATTGGGTGCTCAACTCCTGTCACTAACAACGTACGGCACGAATAGGCCACATAAAGATGGTAGCGATCTGAACGGTGATACGGTCAGTCTCCATGCGCGTATGTGCCCGTGGTCAAACGAAGGCTAACCTTTCTCCGGCTCGAATTCGCCGCCCTTCTCGATGGTCCCTCTGAAAGTTGAAGGCTTGCGCTTGAACGAGCCGTCTGCTTCAGACAGCCCCTTGCTGATGTCCGTCAGATGGGTCACGTCGCGCTGGTTGCTCATCTTGGTGTAATCTTGTTGGCACTACTGGGGAGGTTGGGCCACTTGGCCGCTGTTCTCTCTGAGCTTTATACCGTTGGAACGAAGAGAGCCGCTGCAGAGGTGAGTAAGGTTACCGATGTTCACGGCTGCGGCTTGATAATGTGGCGTTGAGAAGGCAATCAAGCACGTCATGGCTGAGAAACTTTGGTCATGATGCATACGAACGAGGTTGCTGCAAGTCCCATGCCTCCAAGTATCATGCTGCGCTCGCGAGATGGAGTCACTGCAACGTTCGCAAGCAGGGAGAATGGGATCCGAATTGGTTGATGGTGAGAAAGCGGAGTTTCAACGTCAATAAGGCGGATTTGATGGCTTTGATCTTGGCTAGATCGGTAGATGAATTCAAATATTCAAGAGCCGAAGCACGGAAGCGCTCAAAGTCACCTCAAGCCAGTAATATGGCAGGTAAATCGTTACATCCGGTTCGCGTTTGCATAATTCCTCCTCTCTATTCTCTAAACTCTTGAGTTCTGGTATATCCCCTCTCGTCCTCTGACATGGAGTTCACGAAGCTCACAGGCTTGTACGACGAGCTCGAACGCAGTCGACTCTTACATCTGAGACATCATACCCACTTGGTTTATCTAATCTAGGGACTCCGTGCCGAACACCGCGGCGACTTATCCTCCGACTCGAGCGCTGACCAAATCTTCGTTCAACCCGCCACCATCCCTCTGACTAGATCCTGACTCCCAGGACGACTCGCGGCTCCGAGCGGGTTACATCTTCAGGTGGGCGTGCGGGTAGGCAGACTTTCGTTCCTTGGTTTCCCCCGCTGCATCGCAACTACCGCCATGCCCGAGTACCAGCTTCACGTCGCCATCGCGCTCGCTATCGTATGCTCAACGAGCTTGGGTCTGTTCATCCTTGCAGGACCTAAAGACCAGAAGGATGCATTGCCGACGTTTATGGAAGGCCAGGAAGGCCTAGCTCGCGACCCGTTCGATGTAACTACTCCAGAGGACCTCGTGGACGGCATTCCTGTAGACGAACACCGTTTCTGGACCAGGGTACGTGGCATAGTAGTCTTTGATGTTTCCAGCACTAACGTAGAGCCTTGTAGATGCGTCTGCGGAAACTGATTATAGCTGTTCTCGGTGTTGCTATTCTTGCTATCCAAGCTGTTTCTCTGGGCTGGTCAATCATTGAAGAGGACGAGCTGAACATTACCGTCTACTCGTTGCACGTCGCATTCGCTCTCTACACTGTCGTGATTGCTTTGCGGGCTGTCAACAAGACTTATTCCCACCATGCGTACTCTATCATTCATCTCTCTGCGCTCACGTTCCTTGCGACGGTTCTCCTCACGGCCACTGCTATCTTGCCGTCAAAGCCCATGCCCAGAATCTCTGTTTTCCGCTCATCTAGCGTCCCCTTGGCACTCTGGTATACTGTGTACGCGCTGTATGCGGTCAGCATGGCTATTGCTATAACCACACCTCGTGGTCCGCCGCTTCACTTCCCAGCCGACAAGATTTACTCCCAGAAGACCGTCATGCAGATCACGTCCAACTACGAGGACAACGTATGCGGAGTTACAGGTACATTATCGTAGCCTATGGATATATGTGCCCGCTAATACCGCGTTTTGTAGGCGCATCGGTGCTTGATTTTTTGCTCTTCTCGTATACGACGAAAGTGGTCATGCTCGGAAACACGGCCGAAAGCCTGGAAATTGGAGACCTGCCAATTGTGCCCGCGAACATGCGTGCTGCCACGATCTTCGCCAAGATGCGCGCGGCTATGCGTCGATGGAAGTTGCAGATCGGGTCTTGGCGCCCTAGGCCAGGTACTGGTATCGAACTTGGGTACCGTCTTCTCCGCGTGAACGCGGGAACGATGGTGGTCGTCATCACTCTCGCGTCAATCTGCGCAGTGCTGTTCTACGTACCCGCATTCTTCCTGAAGCGCGTCGTGCAGTATCTAGAAGTCGACAGTGCGCGTGAATTTAGGGGCTGGGGCTTCGTGTTCTGCGCTGCCCTCTTTGCTAGCCACGCGACGACCCAGATATGTGAGTTCGGGATGAGATATACCAAGGTCAGAATGCTGACCTGCTGTTCATAGTAACCGGTCAACTTTGGGGTTTATCGACTACTTCGCTCCAAGTGCGCCTCCGTCTTGACCTGAACTCGATATTATTCGCGAAGACGCTCGTTCGCAAGGACGTCGCGTCCTCTACGGGCGCGGTGCCCGGTGCCGATTCTGCGCCTGCAGATGGCGCTGCAGGGTCAACCGATGTAGACAAGAAAGTAGAGAAGAAGGACGACGAGGACGACTTCTCGAGCAAGGCCCAAATCATGACGCTCATGACAACCGACGTCGACCGTGTCTCGGAGTTCGCATGGCATCTGTTCACTATCGTCGATGCACCGATCGAGATTGTCATTGGCTCTCTCTTCCTGTACAGCCTGCTCGGTGTATCGTGCTTCTTTGGGCTGGCAGTGACGTGCCTGTTCCTCCCGATGAACCACTTTGCTGGTAAGGTCGTGGTAGGCGCCCAAGACAACTTGATGAAGGCGCGTGATGAGCGTGTCGCACTCATGAACGAGATCCTTGGTGGCATCCGGATGCTGAAGGTACGGCTGGCGTACACAACAGTCCCATCATTGATCTGACATTGTACACAGTTCATGGCTTGGGAGCGCAGCTTCGAAGCTCGCGTCCTCAAAGTTCGTGCCCGCGAGCTGAAGTACCAGAGGCTCAACTACATTATCGAAGTGCTGTGGAACGCGATCTGGAACGGCTCTCCCATCCTCGTCACGCTAGTGTCCTTCTGGCACTATACCGTGGTTCGCAAGCAGGTCTTGACCCCGTCCGTCGCGTTCACGTCCGTGAGTACCTATGTCTTCGCTAGCTGCGTCCCACAGCTAACGTATCTTCACAGATCAGCGTATTCACCGAGATGAAGTTCGCGCTTAACGCGCTCCCGGAGACCCTGATCAACATGCTCCAGTGCGCAGTCTCCCTTCGCCGCATAGAAAAGTACCTTCATGGCGCCGAGGTCGCGCCCGTTCCTCCGCTCGACGCCCAACCGCGACAAATCGCCCTGCAGTCCGCCACGATCACGTGGCCCCAAGATCGCACGCGCGGTACGAGCGCCGCGCCCTCCGCCGCGCCCACGCCCCGGCACAAGTTCATCCTCGTGGATCTGACCCTTGACTTCCCTATTGGAGAACTCTCGCTCATTTGTGGCAAACTTGGGAGCGGCAAGTCCCTGCTGCTCCTTGCGCTGCTGGGCGAGGCCGATCTGCTGTCTGGCCAAATGATCTGCCCGCGCTCGCCCCCGGACGCGATCGCCTCGTTTGCAGGCGTCATCGTCCCACAGGACAAGTGGGTCGTGCCTGGCGTTTGCGCGTATGTGCCGCAGTCGGCGTGGCTTCGTAATGCGTCGATTAAAGGTTCGTAGTTAAATTGCAGGTTATCAAGAGGTTGCGACATGATTAACACTGTGTCTAGAAAACATCCTATTTGACCTCCCTTACGTGGAGGAACGGTATCAAAAGGTCCTCGAGGCGTGCGCCCTGTTGAGTGACTTGGAGATCCTCGAGGACGGTGACGAGTCTGAAATAGGAGAGCGTGGTGTTAACTTGTCTGGTGGCCAAAAAGCGCGAGGTCAGTGCACAAGAAACGTGATGTGATCCGGAGGAGGCTCGCTGACATCATCTATCAGTGTCTCTCGCGCGTGCAGTGTACTCCCGGGCTTCGGTTCTCTTCCTGGATGATGTACTCTCAGCTGGTACGTGTTCGGGAAACGAAGCACGCCGTCTATGATGCTAACGCATATCTAGTTGATGCGCACACGGCGCACCACCTTTACCATGAGTGCTTGAAGGGCGAGCTCATGCGCGGACGCACCCTTATCCTTGTCTCTCACCACGTCCAGCTCTGCGCGCCCGGCGCGAAGTACATCGTCGCGCTTGACAACGGTCGCGTCCAGTACTCTGGCGACTACGAGAAGTTCCGCACCTCCGGCGTACTTAACACGCTCGTCCAGTCCGGCGCGAGCGACCCTACAGACGAGAAGGAGGAGGCCGCTGTTGAGAAGGTCGAAGAAATTATCGAGAACGCTGTTGAACAGGATGCCACGCCCGAGTCGGCCGCAGAGACGTCCGAAACCAGCTCAACCGTTGCGCCCACGCCTGCAGAAATGGACCCCAAGCCCGAAAAGAAGAAAAAGGCGCCGAGGAAGCTCATAGAGGAAGAGAAGCGTGCCGTGGGGCGCATCAGCAAAGACATCTGGTTGACGTACCTCAAGGCATGCGGTGGATGGGTCTACTGGACTGTCTTCATCATCTCGTTAGGCCTTGCTGCGCTCAGTCCCGTCTTTGAGAACGGATGGCTTCGGTGCGTTTGCCTGCAGGCTGGGGTTTGGGTGAGGTACTAAGGGGCCTGCAATCGGTAGGATTTGGTCGGGTTCATATGAGCAAAGCTCCACGCCACGCCCTGCCTCGTACTACATCGGAGTTTATGCAGCGGTAAGCCGTGCAGCCGTCCAATATGTCACCGTCATTGACTGATCACTTGGGCGTAGATCACTGGTGTTGGCAAGTAGTGAATATAGTGAAGCCGCTTCCACTATCTGACGCTTTTTTCAATAGGTCTTGTACTGACGACGTGGCGTTGGGTCGTCCTGTGTACGCATCTCACTGTTTGTCGCTACATGGTCCAGTAGGATGCTAATATTCCCTGCAGACCAGGGAGGAATCCACGCTTCGATCGCATTATACAAAGGTGAGCGGTATGCGAGCGTTAGTCTCACCACAATATCCCTAAACTTTGTATCCAGGGTTGCTGGAAGGTGTCCTCTTCGCGAACATCCGATTCCACGACACGGTCTCCAGAGGACGGCTGCTGAACCGCTTCGGCAAGGACTTCGAAGGTATCTCCGCACTCCGCTACTTGCCTAATCCGGAATTAACCACACTTGATCTCACAGGCATCGACAGCAGCCTTCCCGACAACTTCGGCCGCAGCGTGTTCTATGCGGTCGCCGTCTTGACAACGTTTATCACGGTCTCTGTAGTCGGAGGTCCATTGTTTATCGTCGCAGCGATCATCTTCGGCTTCCTCTATTACAGCGGTAAGTACTCCGCTGCCTCATGGAGTCACCCACAGCTCATGTTATCACGCCCTCACAGTTGGCAAGGTACGTTGCGTCATGGGTTACGCATGGTCCCTAACGCTCACGCGCCCGTTCCGCGAAGGTATACGGGCAGACGTCCCGCGACATGCGCAGATTAGGTACGCAATCTTCAGCGCACCCGAGATTATCCGCCCACCAACTCGGTTCCCCCCCGCAGATTCCGTTACCCGGTCCCCGCTATACTCAATCTACGGTGAAACGATCGCGGGTGTCACCGTTCTTCGGGCCTTCGGTGCCTCATCCAAGTTCCTGCGGGACATGCTTCGCTGCGCCGACACCGTAGGCGATCTCTCCCTTAGATCCCCGTGCTTGATGACCGTAACACCTTCCCTTTAGAACTCCAACCCTTACTACTGGATGTGGGGAGGTGAGCCGGCTGCGATGAGTGGTGCAACCCGATGCTCACGGCTTTCTTATAGTCAACCGCTGGCTCTCTGCCCGATTCAATCTGCTCTCCAGCGCGGTCATTGGGATCACGGCCTTCGTCGCAGTCCTTTCCCCCCGCATTGATGCCTCTATGGCCGGTTTCGCCTTGGCGTTCGCAACCTCGCTGCTTGGTGATGTGAGTAGCTTGAATGAGCGTGGGTATGGTCCAGACTGACTCAACCCCTCCCGCAGCTTCTCTTCTTGGTACGTTTCTTGTACATGCTGCACCCGAACGCCCAGTAACAGGGGACCCTTCTCTAGGTCCGCCGCTTCGTCGGTCTGGAACAGTCCATGGTGAGAACCTCCCCCCGATGCTAGCAGAAGCGCTCTGACGCGCTTCCGTCCCATAGGTCGCCGTGGAACGTGTCAAGGAATTCTCAGAACTGCCTCGGGAGCCCCCAGAGTTTATTGAGCCGCGGCCGCCAGCGTCCTGGCCCACGAGTGGTGCGATCAAGTGCGAGAACTTGGTGATCCGTTATGCGGTACGTCTTCCTCCGACACTCTTCTCGAATGCGGCGTCTCTGACAGGGTGTGCGTAAATGCGATGCAGCCCGATCTCCCCAACGTGCTGCACAATCTCGACTTTGAGATTCGACCCGGGGAAAAGGTGGGCGTCCTCGGTCGCACAGGCTCCGGCAAGAGCACCCTCGCGCTCTCGTTCTTCCGCTTCGTCGAGCCAACGGAAGGCCGCATCCTCGTCGACGGCCTGGACATTTCGAAGATCGGTCTTACAGATTTGCGGAGCAGGCTCACCATTATCCCCCGTGAGTCCATTCCCGGCAGCAATCGTGTGGATATCGCTGATTGTGCCCTCCGCAGAGGACCCGACAATCCTGAGTGGGACGCTCCGGTCAACTTTGGATGTGTTCGGAGAGTACCAGGATGCCGAGATTGTACGTACAACACCGTCGGAGTCCCGCTTATTACTGACGAGGTCCCTCAGTACGAGGCCCTTCGTAGGGTCCACCTCATCCCTGCAGGGGAGGTTACGTCCGAGGAGAGTGAGGGTGTGAACGCAAATGTCTTCCGGAACCTCGATTCCCCCGTCTCGGAGGCAGGCGAGAACTTTTCGACTGGGTAAGATCTCCGATGCGCCACACTCCGCGCGCACGATCATCACCCGCTCACCCGTCTGTGTCCGACAGCGAGAAGCAGCTGCTCTGCATGGCGCGCGCGATCCTGAAACGTTCCAAAGTGCTTCTGATGGACGAGGTGCGTTCCCCGATTGCTGGTCGTGCGCAAACAATGTGCTAATTTACCTCCCGCGCGTCAGGCGACTGCGAGGTAACTGTTCTCATGACGTCGGGACCGGGCGTTGTTACTGACGGATTGGCCGCGCAGCGTCGATTATGCCACAGATGAGCTCATCGGCAAGACTATTCGACAGTCAGTCCAGCCCTTGATGTATCTCCCGAAGCGATCTCTGACCCATGCTTCACTTGCACGTTCATTAGCGAATTCGCGGAGAGCACGATTTTGACCATCGCCCATCGTTTGCGGACGGTCATTGACTACGATCGAGTACGTGCTTTCCCCCGATCGCGTCTAGAACACATTTTCATCTCAGCTGTGCTATTTGCTTCTTGTGTAGGTCATGCTGCTCGACCAGGGTCGAATTGCGGAGTTTGACAAGCCGGCGACTCTGCTCTCAAACCCGCAATCGAAGTTCTACGCTCTGTGCAAGGCGACCGGCAAGCAAGAGTTTGCGGTATTGAAGAGGATGGCCGGTGTATGAGGGGGAATTGAGTAGTGTGTATAGAGTTGGATGAGGCTAGGAGCTGTGTCAATTCATATATATGAGTAGAAGGAAGAGGTGGGAGTCAGCCGGCGTGCCAACGTTGGGCTCGTTGGCTCGAAGGAGGTCGATGGTGGCGGAACGGAGGCGTTGGGCGCTCCGTGCCAGGGGCCGTTGTGCCTCGACGAGGGCAAACGTGACCCGCTGGTCCTTACTTGCGCCCGCCACCATCCAGACTAGGAGGGGCTCAGTCTCAGAGTCCTGAGTCCCTCTCAAGTCTGGTAGCCCCTGTTGCTGACGACGACCACGACGACGGCCACGACGAGGACGAGTACGACAGCATGTCTGACGGTCCGACGCGCAACACCGCATCCATTATGCTCGGCTTCCTGCTCAGCTTCTTGGGCATCTCTTGCGCAATGATCATAGGCGGCCTGCTCTGGCAGAGAGTAACGGCGCGGCGGAGGGAAGAGTTGCTGCTTGCGCACCTGCATCACGCCAGACACCCCATCAACCTCTCGAACAAGCCAGGAGTGTGGAATGTTTGCATCCGGGACGCCTTATCGGTGCCCGAGCTCTCGGACTATGCATGGGAGCAACTGCACGCAAGTACCTCTCCTTCTGATGCTGCGATTCGACTGGCAAAATTACACACATCGCACCCAACAGCCCCTCGCGCTCCGTGTCACCTCCGCCATTGACAGCGGCGCCGCTGTTGGTGTGGCCAGGCCCGCGAAGCAGTGGAAGCAGAGGTGGGTTCTCTTGAGCTGTAACAAGGTTCTCCTCTCATGCATTGCGGTCTGGCCCTCCTCGTGCATGGTAGTCCATCTCGCTCAAATGAGCCCGCGTTCCAGACGCGCACGGCCAGCCATTCGGACACCGTAGGGGACGGGACAACTCTGGACGGATGCCAGGCGGCTATCGCGATGGTCATTGCCTACCCATCTCGTGCGATCAAGTCAGAGTTGGGCGAGTTTGCGCTGGGGATCGCGCACATGTTATGCAGCGACTCCGACAATGGGCCTGGTGACGCCCGGCGTGCGGACGCATGAGTAGGTTCATGGATTCTTTACTGCGCATTATTACCTCTGGGTTCTGCTGTGTGTACTATAGCTACGTACGCGCTCCTTGATGGAGCGCGATGGGACCAACCTTTGTGGCTCTTCGCCACCTCGCGTCGTGCTTTGCCCAGTCCAGCTACGCTTCTTCCAACACAGACGGGTCATCGGACCACCGCTCACATCGGGACGCCAGTTGCAAACTCACTTCTGTTCATCTAACACACGTCTTAGCCGGTGCAAACCAAACAGCCGCCTGTGCAGGTACGCCCGTCGTCCAAATATGTCCGGGCTCTTGAGCGAATAAGCCACAAGTACTGAATGCTTCTTCGTTCTAGCTCTCCCACAGGTGTTCTACGGCGGTCAGTCTAGTCGGCCTCGTTTCGAGCTATCTCTGGACGCCGCCATGCTGCACATCGCCCATTGGACTGGATACTACTCGGCAGAGCGTAAGTCCCAGGGCGTCTTCATAGCACCCGCATGTGCAATGGACGGCCGCATGCCTGAAGATCCCAGGATGTGGCCCCTGCCCAAACCTTAGCCGGCCACAGTTCTCACATCGGGGGCACGACGAGCACCTCTAGAAGGCATGGCTGCGCAACATGAGCCTGTGGCAACTGATGGAAGGGGAGGAGCGGAAGGCCTGCTAGGGCTCCTTTGCCGTAATAACGCCCAGGAGATGCAGCAGGCTTCTATCGCCTCGGTATCTCCTTGGGGGCACCTGCGCGTCATAAGACCACGGGTCTTCCTGATCTGCGCCGGCCTTCCTCTGCTGGTGCGATCTTCCTGCGCGATATCGCGCGCGCGCGTGCCGCGCGTTATCGAGCCTGCCATCGGCAGTGCGACTCATTTTCCTGCGCGGCGGTACAGAGTCTATAGGCTAGCAGCTTCCGTCGCGTTTGGGCATCGCGAACCAGACGTACACTGAGGGGCGTGCCGGTGGGTGTTTCTCACACGCACCCGATGCCGGCTGCTCACATGCACAGGCCTCCTCCCCCCAGGCGTGCAGATTCAGAAAACGCATGCGTCGAGCCGCAGGGAGAACAAGGTCCGTGTGCAACGCGCTTAGAGTCTGGACGTCACGTACCTGTGATTGCGCTGGCACGTTCCGCCCCGTTGCCGCGAGCGCTCTCGAACGCACAGCAGGCGGGCGTAGGCGTGAGCTAATGCATGACATTTGTCGTAGAATGTTGCCTCCTTTGGTGCGCTGGTGGCCTTGTGCCGCCGTCAGCAATCCGACGACCTTCCGATGAGAACGAGAACGAAAGCACTCGGGCCCGTCAGACTCCGGTGGTTTTGCTCGGCTCTGGAATAGGTCTGTCAGTTAGGCTTGGCTAACGTGAAGCCTGCATAATGTGCGTCCACGCTCCTATCACTGAAGCCCTAGAAAGCTGGCCTACCCAACCTCACAAGCAAAGGGAGGTTTCCGAATAGGTGAATGCATGGTGTGGCTTAAGGTACCACGAGAAGCAGCCCAGGCGTCTTCGGGGCTACGCGTTCTATGAGGTCAGAAACGTCTCGCCGAACGATACGAATCCTCAGGACTTCTTCTCCCAGACGCCAGGCCCCCCGTCTTACCGGCCATCCTCGGGCAAAGCTCGCCTCGCGCTCCTGGGCACAGGCCCGCTGCCAGAAACGTACTGATACGTGTGCGCGTGTGTCTTTCAAGGTGCCACCCATTACGCTACTAAAGGGCTAGGTTCACAAAGACCGAGGCCGACGGAGGGTGCGATTGGCCAGACGCGCGCATCCGACCTCGGCCTCTGCTTCTCCCGTCCCCACCAACGCACAGAAGCGCGGCCACACCACCATAGCCACGACCGAGCTTGCTCACCCGGGCCAATCGCGGCGCGGGTGGGTGCCCGCACATCCTCTTCTCGCCGTTCCTGCAGAACGACGTCCGAGTCTGGATTCTGCGTGGAGCGGCGAGCGAGCGGACGGCCGCTGGCCCGCGGGCCCACATGACCCCCTGTTCTCCGCCGTCTGCGCTTGAAGGACAGCGTGGTCGCTCCGCTCCGCTCGCGAGGTTTTCATCTCGCTTTGCGGCCACAGGGCCTCTCCGGGCTGGCTGGGCTCGGCGCCGTGCTGGTGCTGACTGTGGCTTGACGGGCTTCTGTGGATACCTGTCTGGGCTCTTCTGATCCTTGCGAGCTCGGAGGTGGTAGCACTGGTATCCACAGAGGTCCAGACCGGATTCGCGCACGGCACCTGCGTCGCTATACAATGCGGGTCTGGTGTGGAACGTCCTGGCTCCCGGGCCTGTTCTCATGGAATGATCAACGAAGGGCGGCGTCCTATGAGTTACAGGTCACTCACAGCAGGATGGGAAGGTCGGCATCATTGCTGCCACTGGTCGCGTAACCGCGCTATTGAACGGTCGTACGAGCCAGCGCATCGTCGCCCTCTCAGATGTCTGATGCCCTGTCCTCTGACCGCCAAAGATAAGGTCAATACATGCATGGGCGTGCTTCCCGCCCTTCGCTCAGTCGCCTCACTCAGTGCGAAGTCGAAGAGATGCAGACCCTGTGCTGTATGGAAGTTCTAGCACACATCTGCACGGCCAGAACACATCTTCCTGTCTCTAGTGGTTTCCCAATAGCACACGCTGTGTGTACTGTGAGTAGGAACAACCATGCCAGTCACTTGCAGCCTCAGTGCGAGTTCGGGCTCGGACACAGCAGGCGGATCCTTCACGGGAAGCTTACTAAACAGATTCCCATCAGCGGAGGGAGACCAAACCACCAAGCTATCGATTCACACCACCGAAAGCCTGCCCACTATCACAACGAACGTTCGTATCGGCGGAACTACCAAGCACAAGACCCTCGTGAAAACGACGCTAGTGGCGATTGTACCATGACCGCCTGGACTCTGCCAGTGGCGGCGCGCGGGAGAGCGTGCCGCCGCGGGGCCGCGACCCGGTGCGACTGGCTCGTAGGTCCCTGTGTACCCCGCCTCGTGTCGGGCGCAAGATTGGCGGGCCCGGCGGAACAGCGAGGGTGCGTTGTTAACGGGGCCGAGGGGGCGGGCAGCAGGAGGCAGCGTGTTCGGGCGTGCACGCCTGAGCTGCTTTTCCGGTGTGGAGAACCCGCGTGATTGATCTTGCCCCAGTGGTCGGTCCCGCGTGTTGAGAGCATGAGCAGTCAAGTAGAGGAAGTTTTGGAGAGTGTGGCATCACCCGCTAGCGTACGGATAGCTCTACGGAAAATAAAGCGGGATCAAGGTACGCCATGGCAGGTCTCGAATGGAGGCAGTCAGCTGTACAATCTACGGTGGTATTGTCGTGCATATTCCGCGTTGACCCCTACGTACCACGGGCCTCTCAGGGCGCACCTGCGCTCGGTTAGTGTCGGTAGTACCATCCCGAGCACGATCGCCCACTACGACACATGCACGATCGCACTACTTTGCTCCTGTTCCTAAAAGGACGTGCCGACGGTACCGCACCTCCTCAACGAACTCCTCATCGGACCGCACCAGCCGCACTGGCTGGTCTCAACGCTCTCCCGCGTCGCTCGGCAGGGCCGACCGACGTCGAGGGTCGAGAGTCCGCCATCGGATTCGTGGATACGTACGCGAGCGTAATGAACAATTCATCCACCACCGTTAATGAACCCCACTTGCAGACGTCCGGCCCGTCCGTATGTTTTGCGAGCTCCATCCACGCAGCGTCGTTCTGATGAGCCGTGTGCCATCTTCGTGTGCATCGCCGACGAGTCCCGACCATCGCGATTCGAGTGGTGCCTAACTGGCAATGTCGTCTTGCACCAAAACAAAACGGCCCACTGCAGCCCACTGCATTCTTGGCCAATTTTCTTGCGTTCCTCCCGCGAGCGCCCTCTCCTACTCGGGGCCTCGGTCCCGGAGTTCCGGACGATACACCCCGGACCGGGACGGTCCGCCCTACCCACATTGTCTCGCATCGCCAACGGTGGGACGGTGGGACAAGTCCCGGGCATATGCATGCGGGCGCATGGCGCATGAGTACCTACGCCGCAAGACATACGATATACGGCATACGGGATGTATGGATCGGGTCCCGGCCGACCGAGCACGTCGGATGGGAGAGGCCGTTCCGGGGAAAGATCGTCGAGTCGGAGTTTTCGCTTGTTTTTCTTGCGCTCTCTCTCTTCTGGTATGGCGGACTCGAGGGGAGGGGGTGGGACATGCGCGAGAAGGTTAGAGGCCGTCATTTCGGCGAATTGCTCGCAACTGGTTGGGGGCGATATCGATGACGTTGTGAGATGGCGCGGAAACGGTGTTGAACAGACTCGGGCGTTTGGAGGCCGAATGACGGGGGCCTGAGGCTGTAGACGTCGATGACTACGGCGCACGACACTTGCACCGGTGGCGAGATGTGTACCGGTAGGTGGAGGCCGGCGGTCCAGACTCCAGCGATATACACAACAGCAGCTGAGAATTTTGTCGTGCAACGGTCGTAGTAGTACACAAGAAATCCCGATTCCGATTGGCGACGACGAGGAGAAAACAACAACATATGGCACATGGTTTCTTGATTCTTCTGTTCCTCCCTCTTCTCCACTCCGACGTTCGTTCATTCGCTCCTTGGCTCGTCGACCGCGCTTCCAGCAAGTTCCGCCGGGGGTCCCGAGTGTCCGATCCGCCGCGCCCGCCCACTCTATCGCCATCATTCTCCACTGCAACATCGTAGGTCCGTAGGCTGTAGCACGTCGCACTTCTAGCGCGTCGGGGTCCACTCAGGCCGGCAGGCCGAGGGCGCGGTTTACCGGCCCATCCAACCCTGTGCAAAGGAGGGGGAAAAATGTCAGCTCCGCAGGCACAGCAGCACGGCATCACACAGTGCACACATCGCGAAGTTGCAAGTGTGGGGATAATAAGAAGTGCGAGGTGGGGGAGGGGACAAAGCAAGCGGAAGAGGGTAAGGGAGGGTAGGAGGGCCCGGTCCGAAGTGGCACCCATGCTGTGCAGACGCATGCGGGGGTCATGGAGAGCGAGTGGGTGCGAAGAGGGGAAAGCGGTGAAGGTCTTGGAGCACCAGTGGGCATCGTGGAAAAGAAAAGAGTAGTATAGCGAGAGAGAAGGGGGGCGGGGCGTAATAGCAACCAGACGACCAAACGAGGGTAGAAGCAAGACATGGGCATGGGAATGGGAAGCGGCCGACTCACCCCATCCACGACCAGCAGCTCGCCGCACACGTACTGGCTCGCCGCGCTCGCGAGGAAGACGACGGGGCCGGCAAAGTCGCGCGGCTCGCCCCACCGCCCCGCGGGGATGCGCTCCGAGATCTGGCGCAGCCGCACCGGGTCCTGCAGCAGCTTCTCGTTCCTGTGCGTTCGTAGCGGAGTGGGTGAGCCTCAGCACAAAAGGTCGGGGAAAATGATAACGGCAGCAAAAACGGAGGGGAAAGCGAGAGAGAGCCGGGGAAGCGCAGACCGTACGGCGTAGAACCTGGATGCGGGCGCGCTACTGGGTACGCAGCAGCTAGAGAACGGGGACACGCGTGGACCTATCACACGTGCCGCAGCCCGCGAGCGCCGTCCACAAAGGAACGCAGGGTGGCTCCATGGAGCATACCAGCGACACTCGACCGGAGCATACGCACACAGATGACCCATAGACTCCCGTCCTTGACATCCCTACCTTCACTTCACCTGCGCAGCACGTCGCAAATCGAAGGCACCGACGCGGAGGATCAGTCCCAGAAGCCGCCCAGAAGCCAAGGACGATCTGGTGGGCACTCCGCGTACCGTGTCGTATGGGCCCTCAAGCTCTTGTGCAGCACGAGACCCCGCGACGAGTGACGACAGCGCCCAAGAAGCAACGGACGCCCGCCCATGGACCGTGGACAGTAGACACATCACCCACACGCCACGCGCTCACGTGCCCCACCACGCCACGCCACGCCAGCCTCTCGGCCATCTCCCTCAGTCCCTTCCCCATGCCTCCCTCCCTCCCAGGCCGCCCGCTTCTAGCGCGCCACGGCGGCCCCGGGGGGCACGGCGCGGTACGGGCGGTACGGAAGGGGAGCAGGGGGTGGCCCACGGAAGGAAGGAACCGCAGAAGCCGAGCCGAGGCCGTGCCCATGCCCGTGTCCGTGTTCGTGGCCGGGACCGGAGAGACCCACGCCAATAGAGCGAGCTAAAAGGCTACCGCTGCCCAGGAGACGTGCGCGCAAAGGCAAACAGCCAAACAGCCAAACGCCAAACGCCAGAGGGAAGCGTGACGCCCGGCGGTAGCGCAGCGTCATGGCAGGCGATGACGACGATGACGATGGACACTGGGCACGGTCGACGGTCGGTGTCGCCGCGGGGTGAGTACTCGACCGCGGCGGCGATAGCAACGACGACATGAACTCCGACGGAGCCGATGCACGAAATCAAGACAAGAGACGGAGACGGTGTGAAAGGAAGGGACGGGACGTACATGTCCGTCGCGATGTACCCGGGGCAGATCCCGTTCACCTGGACGTTCTCCTTGCTCCACTCGTTGCTGAGCGCCTTCGTGAGCTGCCCGAGCGCGCCCTTGGCCGCCGCGTACGCGGGCACGGTGAACCCGCCCTGTCAGATCCCAACCAGAGAACGCGCATGTCAGCGATCGATCGACGCAAGGGCAGCGCGGGCGCGCAGGCGCGAGAATGAGCGAGAGCCGCCGATCGAACGAGGAGAGCCAAGGAAGGAGGGGGGAGGGGAAGATGGGAGGACGGGACCACCACTATGGAGACAACGCGCGCAACGAGGCGGACGGCAAGCCGTGTAGAGGGGTCGAAGGACGATCGACGATCCGGACGCACACACACGGGCGAGACGGACGAACGGATGGGGGAAGGGAGGGAAGGGGGGCACACACCTGGAACGTGAGCAGCGAGCAGAAGTTGATGATCTTGCCGCGGCGGCGCGGGACCATGTGCTGCCCCGCGGCCTGGGAGAGGAGCCAGACGGACTTGAGGTTCACGTTGAGGACCTGTTTACGTTAGTATGGCATGATGCGCAGTGGTACGAAAGAGGGGAGGGGGGGAAGAAAGATGGGAGGGGGGAGAGGAAATGAAGCCACAATGCGCGTAGGGGGTAGCGTGAGCAGAGGGATAGGTGGGTAGGTGGGTGGATGTGTCGTGTGTCAAACGGCCAAGACGCGAAAGAAGGACAGAATGCACGGCAGAATGAACGACAGAAGGCGCGGCGAGGTGTAATGTGCAAGGGAGGGAGATGCGCGCGCGACGGCGTTTGTTCGGCGGACGGTCGTCGTCAGAGCCAGAGCCAGAGCCACACCGTTGACAAATACGAGTTAAGGTTTCGTCCAGCGTCGCATTGCATCGCGTCGCAGCACGGTAGGTTTATTGCGCAGCGCGGCACAACGTGTGCGCGGAGGAGAACGAGGTGTGGTATATGCAGCAGTGCGCGTGCGAGAGACGACGGACGACGACGATCGAGCGCAGCGGCCCAAGAGGGCAAGCAGGAGCAGCACGCAGGGACGGTTACGCAGGGCCGCAGAGCAGGTGACCCGCCGATCGCGGGTGGGGGGGAGACGCGGGACGAGGCCGACCAGGACCAGGAGGCAATAATACAACGTTGGCGACATGGGCGTTGCAATTGGGAGCAGCAGCAGCGATCGGCAATCGCGATCAGCGAAGTAAGTGCGAGCGAGCGCGCACAAACGGACGGGGAGGGGGACAAACACGCGCAACGCGAGATGACGTGCATGACGTGCAGCGCGAGGCGGATGGGCGGATGGATGCGCGCCGGCCAGAAGCGGGCGAGGGGGGCGAGGGAGGAGGGCAGCGGCGTCACGCAGCAGCGGGGCGCGTCGTCGTGAGCGTCGTCGTGGCGTCAGAGACAGCCAGCCAGATGCATACATACAGGACATCGTAGAGCGCGGGAGGCACACGGATGGCGGGTGCGCAAAAGTGTGGCAGATTCGATCGCGATAGGTAAGGACGAGCATGCGTCGCGATGAGTGAGTGGCCACAAAACATCCGAAGATGTGCGATCCAACGGGGGGTACCCGACGGGGATTTGTGATGGCAAGGGGCCGGCGTGACCGTCGAGAATCAGCGCGAGCACGCCATACGGTTAGAAGCGCGAACGATAAGAAGAGGAGGAGAGTTTGCGAGAGCGTTCAGTACGTGCGCCGCCGTTGCGGATGCGAGCGTAAGAGAGTGTGCAGGTGACGGGTCCATACATGGACACATGAACGGCGCCATTCCCACCGCGCAACATAGCGTGCACGTGCGGGGATGGAAGAGCAAGAGCGCATGCAGCCGGTGTGCGCGGGCGTGGAAGACACGGCAAAGAGAGGAGAGGAGGTGACAGGGGGGAGAAGGTATCGGATAAGCCGAAGGAAGGGGGCGCCATGATGTTGGGCGAGAGTTGGGAGGAGTGGAATAGGACGAGGATGCGCGGCGACCGAAACGGACACGGGTAGGAAGATCCGTGGAATATGCGGAGAGGAGCGGTGGTTAGCAAGAAGCCGTGAACATGCGTCAGAGAGAAACAAGTCAAAACTCGAGATGAACGGCCCAAACGCGTGCGCGCCGCGGATAGACACCGAGAGGCACGCTAGGCCACAAAACGGCAGTATCGAATTGGGAGGAAAACGCGAAGGAGAGAGACGCACATCGTCCCAGTCGCTCTCGGGGAATTGGACGGCCGGGGATCTCCGTTGTATGCCTGCGCAGTTGACGAGGACATGGATCTCGCCGTCCATCGCGTCGAGCGCTCTCTGGAAGAGGCCTTTGACGGCGTCAAGATCTGCGAGGTCGCACTCGACGGTCTTGACGGTGCGACCGAGGGCGGCGATGGCATTCGCAGTGGCATCGTTGGGCTGAACGCCTTCAGTGGAGGGGCGCCTAACGAGACAGATGTTGGCACCGGCCTCTGCGAGGGCGATGGCACATGCAGCACCGATACCTGCAGGCGATAAGCGGCAAATGAAGAGCCACGGCGGCAAGGGTGAGCGGTTTGAATCGGAATCAACGCGTGACGAAAGCGGACAAAGTTTGGGAAAGGAGGGGAGGGGGAGAAGCAGGACATACCGCGGGTAGCGCCTGTGATGAGCACGTTTTGGCCTGCGAGAGAGAAGAGCTGGGGCGCAGACACGGCAGGAGTAGGGTCCATCGCTGCAAGGTGGTTCTAGTGAGTGGTGGTGGATTCCGACGATTCCGACGGTGCAGAGGCCATTGGGGACTGGCGGGACGAGTGCTTAAATGTTGCTGGTGGAGGAGGAGATGGCGTCCGGATCGGGAAGGTGAGCAGGAAATGATAATTGGTGGTACCCCAGACCGGCTATTTCCCCGGATCGGAGGATCGGGACGGTGAGCCGGGTGAAGAGCCGGAGGGATGGAGAGAGTGGGATGCGTCTATGTCCTGATTGGGAGAGACTGAATGCGTGCCGATAAGAGACTAGGAGCGCAAAAGAGACGGCAGGTGCAGAGGGCCGGGTGAGAGAGAGAAAGAGGAGGTGGGTCTGAATCTGAGTATGAATCTGGCTGGCTATGGCTATGGGCGTGGGCGTGCGAGACGCGTGGGCTCTTGCTCAGGGTCCATGGCTGCTGACGTCAGCAGGAGTCGATCACGCAGAGGCGGGCGGTCGGACCGGGGCAGAGAGGCAGAGGCTGCGATGGGAGGGAGAGGAGGAGAGAGCAGCGCCCCTCACGAGACTCCGCCTCTCAATCTCGCTTCCCCCATATTCGCCCTCGCGTCCTCTTCAGTATAAAACCGCGTCGTCCGTTCGTCCCTGTCCTTTCCGTAAGACGCCCTCCTCCTCCGCCTTCTCCGTTCCTACTCACCCACTCCCAATGTCTCCCATCGCTCTCCCAACCCAGCACGCAGCCGTCCTCCATGGCGCAAAGGACCTCCACTTCGAGGAGCGCACCCTCTGGCCACCACACCAGGGCCAAGCTCAGGTCGCCGTAATGGCCACCGGCCTCTGCGGCAGCGACCGTCAGTACCCCGTCTCCTTCCATCCGCTATTTCTCCCGTCACTCACCTCCTATCTCCCCTTCTAGTCCACTACTACGCCCACGGACGTAACGGCGACTTCGTCGTCCAGGCCCCCCTCGTCCTCGGTCACGAAGCAGCCGGCATCGTAACCGCCGTCGGTCCCGGTGTCAAGCACCTCGTCCCAGGCCAGCGTGTCGCCATCGAGGCTGGCATCATGTGCAACAACTGCTCCTATTGCGCAAAGGGCCGCTACAACCTCTGCAAGAACATGCGCTTCTGCAGCAGCGCAAAGACCTTCCCTCACGCGGACGGTACCCTCCAAGAACGCATGAACCACCCCGCGCACGTCCTCCACCCGTAAGTGTTCTCTCTTCTCTTGAGGGCACACTATACCACTTTTGCCACCTACCCCCCCCCTCCCCCTCCCCTCCATTTCTCCCTGGCTTCGATATGGACACGTGGTGAACATCCGCTTACGGCCGTCCGGCGTCTTCCAGATTACCCGACAACCTTTCTTTCGAGCAGGCCGCCCTCGCAGAGCCCCTCTCCGTCCTCATCCACGCCTCCCGCCGCGCCGACTTCTCCCCTTCATCACATAACACAACCGTCCTCGTCTTCGGCGTTGGCGCGATCGGCCTTCTCGCATGCGCACTCGCCAAGTCGTACGGCGCCTCCCGCGTCGTCGCGATCGACATCAACCAGACGCGCCTCGACTTCGCGCTCCAAAATGGCTTCGCGCAGCAGGTCTACTGCCTCCCCATCTCTGACCGCGCGAAGACGACGGACGAGCAGCTCCGCCGCGCAAAGGAGAACATCTCCGCCGCGCTCACCGAGTTCAACATGCCCGACGGGTTCGACCTCGTGTTTGAGTGCACGGGCGCGGAGCCGTGCATCCAGATGTCCATCCACGCCGCGGTCACCGGCGGCAAGGTCATGCTCGTCGGCATGGGCTCGCGGAACGTCACCCTGCCCCTGTCCGCCGCGGCGACGCGCGAGGTCGACATCCACGGCTCGTTCCGGTACGCGCACACGTACCCGACCGCGCTCGCGCTCCTCGCGTCGGGGAAGCTGCCGGGTATCGAGAAGATCATCACGCACCGGTTCTCGCTGCAGGACACGGCGCGCGCGTTCGAGCTCCTTGCGCGCGGGCGCGACGACGAGGGCAACATGGTCTTGAAGGTCATGGTCGGCCCGCAATGATGGTAGAGCGGCCCCTCTATCTTCTTCCGATGCACACACTACATCTATGCCATAGACCGCTGTCTCTTCCTCCCCTGCGCGCCCCCTCTTCCCTTCATCACTTCTCTTGCATAGCTGCCTGCCCGTCCCCTCCCCGCCTCCCTCATGACTTGACCATGCCCCGCTATCGATGCCCGCCTCCCACGGTCCTCTTATTTCATATCCTCCTCATCCCCTCTGCTCTCTGCTCTCCTTTCTCTACGCATGTCTCTAATCTTCGCGCCGAGAACGAGATGACGACGACGATGCGCCCGCTGCCCGTGCCCACCCCCGCCGCGCCCGCACGGGTTCGTGCAACATGCAGCATGCAACGTGCGACACTCTCGCAACCTGGCGCATTGGCTCGCCAGAGGAAAAGCACCTCCCCCCTCCCACACTAGTCGCTAGTCGGCGGCGCGCGAGCAGACGCGGCACATCGTCATCGGTCGTCTCCCCCCTCTCTCCCCCCTGTCCCTATCTCACTTGCAGCAGCTAGCACCTCGCAGTCCGCAGTTCACCTCGCCCGCACCACACCTCCTCCTCTTCCCTACTACACCTCGCCTCCCCCCGCACGCGCACGGCGCGCCCTTCTCGCGCCTCCATCCCATCCGATCCCATCTATCCACACACCATGTATTCTAGCTGGTCTTGGTTTTGGTTCCCGCCCCCGCCCCTTGCAGTTGCCTGCCTGCCTCCCTGCGTATCTACCTACGTATCTACCTACCTACCTGCCCACGTACGTACCTATCTACCCGCGCTTCACACTACGTGTATCATTACCTAACTGCACTAAGTCCGATACCACATTTTCTTTTGCACTTCGTCCTCATTGCGGTGGTCGGTCAGATTTGAGGGTTGTGAGTTGTGAGAATGGGGGCTGCTGAGCTGTTCCCACTGGATCGATGTCGTACGCGTGTGCACATCATGCCTGTCGCCTATCTCTACCTCTGGATTTATTTCAGAGTCCATTGTGTATTTCTTACATGCTTGCTCTTACATGTCGCATATCTGATGTCTACCTCCCCCTTGCCTTCGAGAGTATACGAACTCACAACTCAACAAATCTCAGGCTACTTACTACTCACTTGCGTCGTTGCAGCAAGCCCCCAACCAATCCTCAGGAAAACTTCTCAGTAAGTGCTTCAGCGGAGTATCATCCTAATAGACTCGGAATGCCTGAGTGTTACTGCTGCTGCTGCTGCTGCTGACGACGACAAGCTCCGTGGTTTTCAGAACGCGCGCATTGCTGCGGACTGGCACTAGCGTATGGGCACATGCGGTCCGCGTTGTTTAGCCATTTGACTACTAGCTATTGCCTTGAGAGTCCGGTCGTACTTATTAGTATGGGAACGAACTCCGGTTAGTGTCGCCTGAGGCCCGGTAGTGAGTGTATCAGCACTGACTCCGAGTGTACATGGTATATGCACTATGCAGTTCGAACACCCCTCGGACCAATCGCATTGTGATTCACTCACTGGCACGGCCATGAAGGTGCGTTGGGCGTTGTCCCCCCACGCGGGGCCGCCATCAATTTTGGGCCGGGGTTCCGAACCATCATGTACATCATGAGCAAGCATGAGCATCGTGGCGTCAAGGAACGAGGGTGCGTTATATCGAACTACTCACAACCAGCTTTTGAGTCTTGCGCCACGGTCATGATCGACTCGGTGTGTAGTACGCCGACTACGCCCGCCCAGCGGTGATGCGGCCGTACGCGTGACCCCCCCTCCTTCATTGCCATCAGAAAATTCGAGGGCTCGCTGCTCACGCACGCCGTCGTACTGGTGAGTTGTGTAGGTCAGCGGCGGTCGCGGCGGTACCGTGTAGACCCACCCGAGGGTGTGCATCACGTCGGTCTTACATATTGGGGCATTTGGTTTGGGGGCGAGACCTAGGACGATCAAGCCGACGGCCCGCAGGCAAACGTGCAGCTGCATGGTATGTGTGTAAGTATGTACGCGAGGCCCTAATGAGGGAGTGCGCTTGGCCAACTTGGAGGAGTCATTGGTGCACCGGAGATGCCCCGGAGGTACGTGAGTGAATACGATGCTGTATGAAAATCGATACCTAATGGCTGGCCATGACCTCACCCAGGCATCGCAATCGCGCGGGTGGTGAAGTCCAGTTAACGTACCACACAATGATTCATGGATGCGCAGGTGGCGACGATACACGTGTGGGCTTCTCCCCGCACAACATCCCCGCATGCGCGTCCGAAGTGCCATTGCAACTCGCTCGCTCCGGAACGGAGGACCTACACTCTGTGAGACATACGCGGGAGCACCAGCCCCTATGGCCCTCTATAGCCCTACGAGCCCATTCATCGACCGCTCGCGCCTTCCCGGTGCCTCCGAAGTCCACAAATGAACCACGTCCGCATCCACGACACGTTCTGCCGCCTTCTTCCCCGGCGTTCCCACAGGCCAGCAGCGTCCAGCCTCGCGATCGATTCAGAGCTTACGTCCCACTGCTCCGACGCCCCACAGGCCTGCCAGCGCTTCGCGCGCGAGCTAAAACGTAGTATGTTTGTCCCCACCGCACCCTTCCCCGCCGGGCGACGGGCGACGACCCGGAGCCCGCTCGCACGCCCAGGCTCGAGATAGACGAAGAGACGCGCCCGTGCGTCCCTGCGTCCGCTTCGCACGTCCCGCACCGCCGAAGTTCGAACCGTGCGGACGTATATGTACGCACCTATTGCCGCCCGCGCAGCGGCATGATGCATGAAATTCGATGGCCTCGCACAGCGCGGAGTCGGAGTGTGCGATTCCCACAGTTCCCCCCGCGCGGGTGTTCGCACACCTCATCAACGTGGGCCGCGTACGTACGTACGTACATTGCACGGCGCTCCAGACGGGGCTCGGAAGACGCGAGGTTGAGGAGGGACGCATACTAGCGCCGGGAAGGCCTATCGCTCGCGACTCCGCGATACTGGGGGCGCCTGCCACGACTCGGAGTGGACAAAGGAAGTTTTTGTCCCGTCCCGAGCTCCGGGGATATACCATGCTGCAACGGCGGCGATGATGCCAACGGCAGCCGCGCGACCGAGCCAAATGCAATAACGCTTTACACATGGGCCAGCTGGAACTGGCTCGCGTGAGGCACGGCCTGCGTCGTTACGGGCTACAGGCCGCGGCAGGCGGCAGCACCTTCCGAGCCCGGCCTGGCGTGCGAGCTCGGTGCGATTTGGGAGGATGTCGCGATACCATGGCGAGTGTGCGGCTGCGACGTTCCGTGTCCTGAGAGCCCGGTAGCGAATATTGCCTCGGATGTGTGGGGGTCCGTGTGTGATTGCCTGCGCGGCCGGAGGCTTCTTCCCGAGTCCCTCACTTCGGTGCTCTGTGTCATCGACTGGAGCGCGCTCGACGCGCCGAGGAGCGATTTTGTTATCGACCCTTGGCACAAGGAGGCCCTCAGCTCGCATGGAACTCGTACCGGTTAGGGCGCTGCTCTAGTGCCCCAGTGCATGAAGCGGCGGCTGCAGCTGGAGAACAGGGCTCCGCTGCGCCACAGGATGCCTGCACTATCGTCCTCGGCACAGACATGACGAAAAGTGTGCTGTAGTGTGGTCCGTGTCCCGTTCGGGACGAGATGTCGAAAGGAGGTGCACACCGTTGCGAACGCGAAGATCTGCATAGAGCGGTGATCTGTACTATAGTGCTCCACTTGCCGCACCGAGGTCTCTCCGCAGCAGTCGATGGCCGCTTACTGCTCTTTCTATGAGCTGGTGGAGACTTCGGTGCGGACTTGGCGACAATATGGTCCAACGAAAGGGCGACGGCGCCTTTGCCATTTTGCAAAGCAGTGAACTTACTGTCCGCTGGAACGCTTCTGCGCTATTCTCGCAGTGCGCCATTAGAAGAATTCGTTGGTTACTGCAACCATGCCTTCGCGGCTCCGGGGAGCGGTATGCGATCATGGGAGCAATCCTACTCTGCACTGCACGCTTGATGAGATGTATTCTGCTAGACATACGACCTTCGATCAGAGGATGCGCGCCGAGAGCTACGCATCACGGCAAACTGAGAAACAGTCGAGTGGTGGGAGGCACTTACGAGCTGAGAACGCGACGTCTGCGTCTCTTCCGGTCCGCACCATCCTTTCGCCCACGTCCCAGGCAACAACTTCACCGGCATCTTGACCGACTTGGACACCACGTCCTAGCAAGAAGCTGCGCCTAGACGCGTTTATGAGAACGCGAACGCAGAGATCGACCACTCCGCGCACACAGCACTACAGGAACGAGCAACGCCTATGCCCCGATCGCTGTGCGGTTCGTTCCCAGAATCCTACCTTGCGGGGAAAGATGTGCAACCTCCCCCGCCGTGATGTCAGGGGTGACCAAGCGGCCTCTCAGTTGGAATGCGAGATGTTCTCTCGCACAGCCTACCCTCGTTCTGCGTCAGTACCAGTTCAGGTCACCCGTCTTGACAAACGGATGCCCATCACCTCCGTGTATTTGGCGCACGTTCGTATGGCGTGCCGAGTGACAGCCCGGACCCGACTCTGAGCAGCGTGGTGTCCCGACACCCCTATTGCGAAGTTCTGCATCGAAGGCGTAGCTCGAGCGAACAGTTGGACCGCGGAGGGCGAGTACGGGGACGCGAGCCGCGCATGGCATGAGAGCGCGACGGGTACCACGAGGCCGAGAAGAAGCGGAAGCCACCACTGCGCCGTTCCCAGGTTGCGGATAGCGGACATAGCGAGCCAGAGACGCAGTGAAGACGCCCCTGTGTGGAGTCGGATGTACGTCAACTATACCCACGAGAAGCACGGTCGGCGGAGCGTTGAGGTCCGTAGACGTATGGGGGCGGATGAGAGGGGCACCAGCGATGAATGGCATGGCGCGCCGACGTCGGCTCCTGGGTGCAACGTGGCCCGGGCGGGCGTTCAATCAGAGCGGCATGGTGGTTCCATGAACACGCCACGACGCCCGAAGATAGGGAGAAGCTCACAGCGAAGTCAAACAGCAGTGCGCAAATACTCATAGATACGCGCAAATGGCCATCCACCTGCCAAGTGGAAGACACAGAACGGCACGGCGGCACGCGCCCCGGCGCGATGCGCGACACGACTCGTTCCTGCCGCTCAACACTTGGTCGGGCGAGGCAGGTCTGAGGCGAGGGCGCAGTCGAAGGGAAGGCTGTCGTCAATAGAGCGCAGGAGAAACTGCCGGGAGAGTTGTGGGCGGTGGCCATGAGCCACACATTTGCGTTCACCATTCAGTGTTCGTGCCTGCTGTTGCCTTTGACGTAAGATCTTTCTCCTGCCGAGCGGTAACTGCCTATATAGCGCGCACGAGACCGGGAGTTCTTGAACGGGCGAGTCACCAGACTGTTTACCTTTCTGGTAGACAGCAGGATGGCTGTAGCGAGGTCGGACCTTGCCTTCGAACGCTGTCAGTGATACCGACTACGCGAGAGACGCTAACAGATTCGTACTTGCGACGTACTGTGGCAAAAGAGCCCCAAACCGTCATGATGCTTCCGTCATTACGGATGAGCACCCGTCGGCGGCGTGCGCATAGATACACCGTCGATACGCACGACCGGACCGGTGGTTAGCGTGCGGCGTCGTGCGAAAGTGTGTTACTCGCGGACGGTGTGCCGGAATGCACACGCGGAACCGCCACGGACAACCCGACAACCCATATTCACGCTCGGGCAGCTTTCGGATGATTAGCCTCATAGATACATGCGAGTTGCGTATGCTAGCAAGTACGTACCAGTGTCGGCGCCATCAGGGCACACTGTGACGTAAAGGGCCTACATTCACAATCTCATCCCGGATCATAGACACAATCGTTAATGACGCACCAATGCAGGAAGGCACGTCATCCAGACGATACTGAACAGGACGAGCCATCGGAAGTGCACGGGGGGCCATTGAACTAGTTTCGGCATCGCTTGGTAGAGTTCACCGCAGCAGTTGTCGAAGGTTTGGAGGCGCGTACAACGGCCTTCGGGGGCATCAGATTTGTCCGTAAGGAGTCAGAGCGTCGTGGCTCCAGCATCGCTTGGCGAGAGAAGACATGCGGGGCTAATGATGAAGCGTGGCTTGAAAACGAAGGGCCACAGAGCCCGCTAATCCATGACACCAGGGACGAGTATTCCATATGCTACGTATCCGGGCAAATCACACGACCAGGATGCAGAATTGTAGAGATGCATAACGCAGGTAATCCCAGAGCGACGATGAACCAGGCAAGCGGAGATGCAAAGCTAGTGGGAGAGATACTGAGTGGAGGCCAATAACGCGCGTTAGAGGAGTTGATCCATGCAGACGAGGGATACCGGTCCGAATCCGATGGGCGCACGACCGAGGAGGTCAGAGATCCATGTTGGGCAGAGGGCTCGAGCCAGCATCGACGGCTTCAGTTCAGACTCCGAGACCTGGGTTGTAGATATTCCTGTTTCTAGCATGGCTGCCAGGGCCACACTGTGTAGACGCTGTGGATATCGGGTGTACCCGCTAGCCTTTCGAAGGCGACCGGCGTGAAGGTTGGGACGTCCGAGCAGTAGAATGGGTTCTCCAGAGCTTCACAGAAAATTTTCATCATCACAGGACTGACTGAGGATCCGAGAGCGCGGTGATGATAGAGACATCCTAAATCAATCGCCGTTAGTGAAGTAGGAAAATCGGAACCATTCATACCAGATCACAGGCAACGAGGCACTTCATGGAACCGCCCTGGTCCACCTGGATACAACTAGGCCGAGATACCTCCTCGGAATTACACACAAAGCTCTCTTTGGGTCCGATATCGGAGAACTGGTGCGAATTGGACCGAGGTCATCACAAGGCAATCTCTGCGCATCGATGGCTTACCACGGGCGTTCGTGCCAAGTGCAGCAGAATCGGGGGATTGAACTCTCTGAGGGAGTATGACGCCACGGACTGACAAGATGACTTGTTCTCGTACGTAAGAGCGCGGTATCTCCGACAGTCTGTCAACGATGGTTGGAAGGGTACGAGCGTCGCGCTTCAACATCTTGACATATGGAATCACCTGCTTGTCTATCACATTAGTGAGGCTTCTTGGGTAGAGATGACCAGAAGCATACGAGGCGTGTGCATCACGAGGAAGGCTTGTGATACAGATGTTCAAGAGCGTGGGCATCAGCACAACGGGTCTTGCCCATGCGAAGACACGGGGGCAAGATAGCTGGATTCCTCTGATGGAGGTTGAATACTGGGGATTTTCGGACAGTGCTCGTCATGTGAACGGCTGAAACGTACGTCGTTCAGCACCTTCAGGCCTCGGAAGGGCGGACTGCTTATGGGGCGTTCAGGGTAGACGTTACTAGCAAGCTAGACAATGATTTGACGCACCGCGTGAAGACAACCCAATTTCTACAATGCGAGAGCCCACTACAGCCACCACCGGTCTAACGCCATCCTATGCGGCCTCAATCTAGCTGTGCCGATGTGATAGTAGCAGGACCAGACTGAGGACATGGCGGTGGTAAGCTAGACGATGCGACGAGCGCGCAACAGTTTCCGCAGGCGAGACCTGTGTCCACGTGACGTAACGCGGAGCGGAGGTGGTTGAGCTCGGACGTTGTGACGCAGCCTTGTCCGCGGTATACTGCGCACGGTGCATCACTCGAAACTGGGACATTGTACAGGCGTCCGGAGCGCGACTGTATGTTAATTTAACAGTTCAAAGCACATAATAGGTCAACGCATAGGCGAAGTACTGGCCACCGCAAGTGTCAACTCGATCTGTTCCAGGAAGCTCCCGCATCTTGAAGTTCGCGCACTCGGCGTACTTTGGCAGTCGCTGCTACACCACAATGTTACCCTGCTGGAAACGTTTTCAAAAGGTTTCAATTGAAGCCAGGATCAAAATCGTCAATCCAACTAGTTTGGTATGGTTTCCGTGTCTGCGTACCAACTGAATGCGCGTTGATCAATCAGCTCTAGGATGGCCCCCTGCGTAACATCCTCCCGCCGGATTGCTGGCAAGCATTGAGTAAGCGCGTCATGTTTTGCAATCTGACAATGCCTACAAGCGTGTAGGCCTTTGGGTATTTGCTCTTCGCTGCCTCTACTTGCGCCCGATCGTCAGCAGGGACGCGATCTCTGGTATGCGCCGAGCCAGGCCATCCGAAGCCCTTTCTCCTCGACTCCACTACGCTCGCGTATACGGGCTATTCTTTCGGGTGCAGACATGGGTGACATAGATCGAACTTCATCTGCGTACGAAATGCGCGCATCAGGCCTTCAGTATCAACGGTTCTCATTCCAAATAAGGCCTCCTTCGCGACCTAGTTCGGTCTCGCACACGGCTTTAACGCCCCTATTTATCCCCTCACTCTGCGGACTCGATTCCCTGGCGATATTTATCGAACGCGCTCAAGACACTTGGCGAGGTGGCCCTCTCTGTGATTCTCTGTGACGTACCTTCCCGAGCTGTGAGAAGTCCGGCCGCTCAGCGCTGAGCTCCGAGAAGCTGTCGCCTCGTGCATATACGCTCGAGTGGTCTTTTCTCCATTCTCGAGGCGGTTTCCTGTGGCCATCTACGGATTTTGTCCATCTTCAGTAACGGGCAAGCCGCATCGTCGCTTGTCGCGGGTGCGCTCTAGGGATTACTTGTCGATATGAAGCCGTAGAGGCTGTCGGTCCTGCAATGCCTAGGACTCTCAATGACACACCATGTTCCGGAGGTGCACTGGAATCTTTCCGACGTCTTCATGCTCGGGTTGATGGCTTCGCAGGTGTGCACTCCGCCCGATCTCGCTGCATGACGCTCCTTTGGCAAGAACACGTATGGGGACTGTTCTATAGCTGTCCCATTATACAGATGTTAATCGACGATCGGGGTGACGTACTATTACGGAGCGACCTTCAAGCTGGCTTGCTAAAGCCAAGGACTCTGCCTTGCCCAAACCCCTCCCTTAGACTGTACACCAATAAGACCGTCGTAAATCATGTGCATGTCGGCCCACCGTTAGATCATGCTACGTCCCGTACTTTAGCGTCTGAATGCGCGATGAATTGCTCATGATGGAGCCTTGCCTTATGAACTTGTGTGAACCGGATCCCTGTGTGAGCACATGCCGAGGAGCGGAGGCCAGCCATGGCGCGTTTGCCGGAGTAGGTGTGACCCAATGCGTACGCCTGCCTGACCCTGGAGTGCTTGAAGACCTTGACGACATTGCTTGATGATCTTCTCAATTTGGATATCTCTGATGTTTGTCCTGGCGCGTGGTTTCTTATCCGCGGAAGCATCGTCGAGAGGTGCCATCGGGCTGTCAACCTTGAATGGTGTTATTTGAAGGCGTGGCCAGGATAGGTGTGGTTTTAGGTCCTCTCAGTGGATGTGATATGTAGCGATGCCATCCAATGGTGAGGTCGAGAAGGCGCAGGGCGCCCTGGAGCAATGCATATCCGACTACCAAGCAGCACATGGCGGGATGTCGCAAGAGGTATACCAGTTTCTGACCTGTAGACTGAGGTATGCAAGCGAAGGGAATGTGATGGCGTCCATGAACGCGACGGTTTCTGATAATCATACGGTCTCAGCTTGAGATGCTGTAGGGTAAGAAAATGTCCTACGGATTGTTCGTTTGAGGTCTGATCCTCTTTCTGTCAACTGGGTGCAGAGAAATTGACGCGTACCGCCCGTCCGCGGAGTCGGGGTAAGGCCCCCACTATAGCCCAAAGCGTATCCGGCGCGACTTGTATCTATATTGTGTTGGACCTACTCGGGGGGACGCGTTGGGGATATTGGGATCTCTGGCCACCATTTCTGAATATTGTACAAGTGAAGCTCCTTGATGCGCGGTGCGAAAGGCACGATGCCGTAGCTCTGTAGGATATTCACACGTCCAACCGGTGCGTCGCGGTCACGTGGCCGCGTATACCTCGAACTGCTCCACCCTTCTCATTCCTGTTGCTCTTTGATGCTCAAGATACTCAACTTCTAGACTTAGGTTAGACTAGCACGTCAAGTACACTGTGTACATGATCTTAATATTTAAAGATGCAGTACTACCTTGCCGAGTTGTCCCTCTAGTATAGTAAAAACACCCCCCAGTACACATTGACAGTCGTCACATGCCATACTAAAAATTCAACATTCTATCCGCACGCCCCACACCGCCTCTTCATGTTGTACATCGACCATCTCATTGTAAATGTCCCACATATTACGCCACTTCTCGCTTTTATTTCTAATGGCCATCTTCTCAATGCGTGGGAACAGCGACGCAAGACGAGAGCCGACCTCCCCGCCTCCCGGCACCGGGGCATGATGAAGCGGAATTCTGATGTTGAAATCAATGCAAAACACAGTATATGAAAGTATCTCAATACAGCCAAATGTTCAACGTAGAGGCTAGCAGTTGGTCACTGTCGGTGAAACCTGGGGGTTGTAGAACGATGCGGAGACCTTGACGCCGGCAGCCACAGAGCAATAGTAGACCTCCAACGTGTTACGTCACACGTTACTCGTTCCCTGTCACGCTATCGCTCTATTGTGATTTCATGCGAACTGCGAGTGGCATTTGAAGCTGTGCTCTGCCACCCTTCTAATACTACTAGGCTAGGACCTCACTACCCCCTGCAAACCATGCATACGAGCTTCCTCGCGTGGCGCGAATAGCGAGCCTGGTATAGAGAACACTGGAACATGCAATAGGTGACTCATTGAATTGGCATGCTCACGGCGCTCTGAGTCGTCATCTACAGATCTAGTGCCAGATGACCCACATACCTGCCGCCCATGAAGTATATCCAGGGTCACAAGGCTCGCGATAAGCTCTGGGCGACATGAAGGCGCGCCACTCTGTATACTACATAAGAGCACCGAACACGTCAAAATCCGCCATCCTCTTGAACGTGCAATGGGGTACTGGGCGTTTGACTACAGCACTGCGAGCCTGCATGGTGCCTTGCTCGTACTCCTATTATGTCTTATACTGATTGCTCATAGAGCCTTGGTTGGCCGGCCACGCCTTCCTCCGGGGCCTAAGGGGCTGCCATTGATAGGCAACGTACTAGATCTCCCTTCCAAAGCAACATGGGTAGCTCTCCGAGACTTCTCTCGGAGATACGGTATGTCAAAGCACTTGGCTGTCATTTAGATACATTATACCTGACCGCTGCCGTTTTACACACAGGTGATGTGATGTCGCTCAACATCTTTGGTGAGACAATCATCGTCCTGAACTCGATGACTGCTGCGACGGAACTGCTGGAAAAACGGTCCATTTATGCCGGCCGACCATCATCTTTAGTTTCCCTTTCGGAAACGTGAGTAACCATATATGAGCTGCGGTTGCGCCACATGACATCATCTTTTGCAGGCTTGGTTGGAACTGGAGCTTCGGATTCAAGGGGTACACAGACGAATGGCGTCGCGAACGCCGCCTTCTTTGGCAGTATTTCCACCCCAGCACCGTACAACAATGGCATTCGGTTCAACTGCGCGAGTCGCGACGATTCCTCCAGTGCCTCTTGCGGGATCAGAGCAAGATCAACGATCAGATCAGATTGTACGTCTCGGTGGTACACCACATTGAATTACGGTGGTAGCTTATGCGGATACGCCACACAGATCGCTTTGCAGGACACTACTTGGAGCTGCATACGGTATTCCAGCGGAGGAAGTGACAATGCGCCACGTTGACGTGTTGACTGACGGGGAGGACGGCGTCTCTGAAGCTTACGACCCCGCTGCGTTTTACATCCCATGGCTCATGCGTAATCTACCGAATTGGCTCTTGAGTGAGAAGCTTCAGGCAAAGTTGGCCCGCTGGCGCAGTCAGTCGAAGGCGATGGTCGAGGTGCCGTTTGAAGATTCCCAAAACGCGATGGTAGGCATCATGACCATAACTGAACATTCATCGAAGTGCTAATGTCCGACCGTAGAAACGAGGTGTGGCACAATCCTCCATCTTGAGCGATCTGCTCGGGATAGCGCCCCTTCCGACAGAGATAACCCGAGATGTCGTGCACGAAGAGCGAGCCAAAGTGGTCGCCGCCGCCGCCTTCTTTGCTGGGACCGACACAGTATGTGCCTGCATGCATTAGTCTTCTACATACATTTGACGGGCGAATCCTTAAATAGACTGTAGGGATGTTCTACGCGTTCTTCTGCGCAATGACCCTCTATCCGGAGATCCAGAAACACGCTCAGGGCGAGCTCGACGCGGTTGTCGGATCGGATAGGCTCCCAGAGCATGCGGACCGCCCGTCTTTGCCGTACATCAACGCGCTAGTAAAAGAGCTCATCCGCTGGTACAACATCCTCCCACTAGGGCTGTACCGTAGCGCCTTAGAAGACGATCAGTACAAAGGATGGGACATACCACGGGGTACAACGGTCATTGCCAATATATGGTAGGTGTCTTCCAATCATCACGGGTGCCGTAGAGAGCAAGACTCACGAATGAACTACACAGGGCGATTCTACATAATGAGCAGCAATATCCTGAGCCCGACACGTTCCAACCTGGGCGTTTCCTCAAGAATGGGGAGCTTGACCAAGATGTGCTTGATCCTGGTAGCGTCGTGTTCGGATTCGGCAGAAGGTACTTACAGAGTCAATAGGCGTACATGAGGAGACGATTACGAAGCCTGCTCTTAGGTTCTGTCCTGGAAAGCACTTCGCTGATGATACGCTCTTCATCAATATTGCTTCGGTTCTCCACGTCTTCGACATCATGCCTGCCCTCGATGGACAGGGCAAACCAATCCCAGTCATCCCCAAGATCGCCCCAGGATTCATCTCGTACGTGCTTGGCCCTTGGACTGGCAACTTCTACTCATGGTGCTATGCAAGAACCTTGGAACCATTCGAGTATTCGATACGCCTGCGATCAAACACGGCCGAGTCTCTCCTGCGGTCCGGGTCTGAAGACGGATGCGAATAGAAGTGAGTGGAACACGCTTCCCAGGACGCCGTGAGAACTCACATTTACAGGGGTTCACGTACGACTTCCACATGCTTCTCTACTGGCGCGTCGCCTTGTACGATCTCTTCAGAGTTATAGTTCAGAGGGTTAAGGTTCAATACGTCGCTCAAGCTTCATGTGAAGCAGTCGTGCGGGTCTCCCGTGATACATCCCTAGCCATTGCAAGCGGCGCGATGCATCTTGATGCTCAATAGCTCGCGTCATCTCTGACCCTCGAGCTGTTGGCGTGAGTAGGCCTTTGTATGGTACTAATGTCTGCCATTTGGGGAACGGTATAAATGACTAAGGGGTCGCTCAACGCATGCACTGTAATACTCAACTGTACTGCTAACTCTGATATGGGACACGAGTCGCCTGTCCATATCACTCTCGGTGTCGTCCAGACGGTCCTCTGCGTTCTCGTGGTGCTCATCGTCCGGCCTTGGGCCAAGCGCAAGCGTTGCCTGCCTCCTGGTCCACTTGGCCTTCCATTACTCGGCAACATGTATGATATCTCCCAAGACGCGCCGTGGGTTGCCTACCGGGACCTGGCAGCAAAATACGGTGAGCCCGTGGCCATGAATCTGGTATATCCCACTCACTGATCATTTTGAACGGTGACTTGTTCTACATATGTAGGAGATGTCATCTGTGTTCAACTTGTTGGCCATCCTGTCATCGTCTTGAACTCCGCCGCCGCTGACGCCGACCTCCTCGAGAAACGGTCTGCCATATACTCGGATAGGCCGAATTCGTTAGTGTCTGTCTCACGACTGTCAGTTATCTTCTGCTTCTCGGAACTATGTCTATTTATACCTGACGCCGTGACCCACCAGGTTGCACTGGATTTGGATGTTCAGTCTGAAACCGTACGATGACGACTGGCGCCACTCGCGTCGTCTTCTTTGGCTGTCCATCCAGCCGAGCGCCGTGGCACGATGGTACCCAATACAGATGCGCGAATCACGTCGCTTCTTGCAGTACCTGCTCAAAGGCGACCGTGATCTTCAAGAAGCCATCAGGCTGTGGGTCTGGATCTTTAACCACTTGCATACCATCGCTCACTTTAGACTACATGCAGATCTTTGTGCAGGACTCTCTTGAGTGCCGCGTTTGGTTTACCTGCTGCGTACGTGGACGAGCGATACGTGAAGTTGCTGAAGGATGTGGATGATACTCTCACCCTGGCACTGGATCCTGCCGTACTTTTCATACCGTTCCTCCGCTATCTTCCCAGCTGGTTTCCAGGTGGAGGATGGAAGCTCGGGATGGAGAATTGGCGCGCCCAAGCCGATCGTGCCCTTGAGATACCTTACAAGGACGCTTTGCAAGCTATGGTACGCATCGTACTGATTCTCTCTTATTATGACTGAACTCCGATGTCCTCAGAAACACGGGGACGCGGAACCATCGCTCCTGAACGAACTGCTTGATGGCTCAAGCACATCCGAACAACTCGAGGAAGAGCGTGTTAAAGCTGTCTGCTCGACTATGTTTGTTGCCGGTGCGGACGCGGTGCGCCGTATATTAATACTATGCATTTACTAGAGTCGTTGACGACGGCCGATTGGCCTCAGACCGTCAGCTCCCTCTACGCGTCCTTCTGCGCGATGGTTCTACACCCCGAAGTTCAGCAACGTGCCCAGGAGGAACTCGATGCCATCATTGGTCCCGACAGGCTTCCGGAGCATGTCGACAAAACTTTATGCCCATATACCAGCGCACTGATTAAAGAACTCCTGCGTTGGCACCCCGTTTCTCCGCTCGGCGTCGCTCACCGCTGCACGGGAGACAACATATACGGAGGGTGGACTATACCGGAAAACGCCACTGTTATGACTAACATATGGTGAGAGTTTGCGAGCGAAGGTCGCCCCGGCCTTCGGCTTGAACTAACCGGGCTTGATAATCCAGGGCCATTTTGCACGACCCGAAACAATTTCCCGAACCAGATAGGTTTTGTCCCGAACGCTTCCTGAAAGAAGGAAAGCTTGACACGGAGGTAAGTGCCTCTCGATTCTCATGCCCATCCCGACTACCAGGTAATCCGATTCTCACATCCTACTCGCAATACATCAGGATTGACCCTGGGAGACGCTTCGTCGAAGACGCGCTCTTCATCAACATCGCATCTGTACTACATGTGTTCAACATCGCCTCTGCTCTCGATGAGCACGGGACACCGATCGCGGTCGAATACAAGATAGGTCAAGGACTGATATCGTACGTACTAGCCTCTTCCTCTAGAATTTCCTATATACTCTCTCCTATCAGACTCCGACTGATTGGCATGGCCTACTAGAACGGTGAAGCCATTCCAATGTTCAATCATGCCAAGGTCAGAAGCTGCGAGGTCTCTCATCGGGCATATATAGAGTTCCAGCCGCTGTCCTTCCATAGAAGGATAATGCATCTAGTTGGCTGCGTGCTTCGAACGAGTATTGCACGACAAAAAGGGCCCGTGCAACTTTACAAGCCGGTGAAAGAGTCCGTGTCGTATGATTGGACTTGGATTGGTGGATTGGCCCATTACAGATCACTTGTACCCATCACAGTAGAGGAGCATGTCAACGATGTTGGGAAGACTGGTGAGCTACCATTCTAGCGCTAACTCTCACTGGATGACCCCCGTATATAGGGGTTTCGTGGGCCCAAGGCCTTCCCGGGGCTCGACTAACTGACACTTTGATACCTACCCCGCTCCCTGCAGGCCTCCCATGGAGCTAGCTATTCACCCCGATGTTTTCTTGTTCAAGATACTCAACCTCCGCGAACTGATGCCAGTTACCCTCATCCTTGTCGTCACTGTCACCCTCGGCATCATCCGCATAGTGTCCGCACGGCTTTCAAGCTCACCCCGCCAATCCCGTCAGCTATCACCGCCGCCGGGTCCGCCTGGCCTTCCCTTCATCGGGAACGTCTTTGACATTCCGCAAGAGTGCTCGTGGGTCACTTATCGGAACTTTGCTGCCACATACGGTGAATCACCCATTCAGTATCAGTTGAGAGTCCATCATCTCATCCGACGCTTGCCAGGTGACGTTATCGGGGTCAAGGCTCTCAGCCAAACCCTGATAATCCTCAATTCACTGACCGCTACCATTGACTTGCTGGATAAACGCTCCGCTATCTACTCGGACAGGCCGGTGTCCATAGTTTCCCAGATGTAAGTCGGCACCGCCCCGCAGTGAGTGCGTCCCCGCCGACGAGCTTATGGAAATGCGTAGGATTGGGTGGACGAGAAATCTCGCGTTCAAATCATACGGCAATGACTGGCGCGCGATGCGCCGCATGCTCTGGCAGCATATTCAACCGGGTATTGTGGCACAATATCAGCCCTCGCAGCGCCATTGTGTCGCGATTCTATTGAAACGTCTCTCCGAGGATTCGAGCGATCTCGACAAGCAGATGAAAAGGTTAGTGAATCAACAAATCACACTAGTCGGCACCTGCTACTATGGCTCTACTTTCAGCTATTCCTGCACAGTCCTTCTGAACGTTATGTACGGGCTCCATGTCGACCATGCCGACATCCCACGCTATGCCGAGATACTCAGCTGGTTGGAAAGTGCGATAGCCGAGGCATTTCAACCTGGTGCTTTTCTTGTAGAATTTATACCGTGGCTTCGGTATGTCCCTGATTGGCTGCTAGGCACCAGGTGGAAGGAGAAAGTCTTGAAGTGGAGACGACTTCTTGACGCCCTCGTCGAGGAGCCATACGTTGCAGCGATGGAGGCAATGGTGTGTATTTTCATGTGAACTACTGACTAATGTATCTGTTTACTGACCTGCGTTGTGGCAGAGACGCGGAGAAGCGGAAACATCGATGTTGAGCCAAGAGATGGAGTCAATAACGAGGCAAGAAGCAGATGCGAGTGGAGTTGAGATCATCGACAACCTGATCAAGGAAACGGCTTCGTCAGCTTTCCACGGTAACGCTCTACTCTCCATCGACATGCAATCTACTAACTAACAAACCGCGGGGCATAACGCCATATAAGCGGGCGCTGATGCAGTAAGCCTACTAAGTGATCTTCTCGTTTTATCCCGGATCTGCTAACGTCTGATGGTACGCGTATCAGCTCGCAGCGACTCTACATGCGTTCGTCTGTGCCATGATGCTGAATCCGGAAGTGCAAGTGCATGCACAGGAAGAGCTAGATCGCGTCGTCGGCTGTGACAGGCTACCTGAGCACTTCGATCGCCCATCCCTGCCCTACGTTGAAGCAATTTTGAAGGAGACGTATCGTTGGTACAACCCGGTCCCCCTTGGTGTAGCTCACCGGTGCATGGAGGACAACGTATACCGTGGCTGGACAATCCCAAAGGGTGCGACTGTTATGTACAACGTTTGGTACGGTTTTCTACCGTCTAAAAACAACCTAATTCTAGTGCAAGCATGCTGACAAGGATTGATTTCATGCGGACAGGGCCATATTCCGTGACGAACACCTTTTTCCTAAGCCTGACGTATTCTTCCCAGGAAGATACCTACAAGACGGAAAGCTGAATATGGACGGCTTGCAGCCCGAAATCCTTGCATTTGGTGTGGGCCGGAGGTGAGGCATTATCTCCCACTCCGCCATCAACTACTTCACCGGTACACGTACCGACGTCTGTTGTGTAGGACATGTCCCGGAAAACATCTCGCCGATGACACCCTTTTCATCAGTATCGCATCTATTCTACACGTCTACAACATAACAAAGGCGCTTGACGCGAAGGGCGTGCCGATTCCCGCGAAGGCGGAGGTCGCGTCGGGATTCCTTTCGTGAGCTATCCTTCGTAGTATCCACTCCGAGTTCCGTTGCTGATGTTATAGTGCAGGGTGATCAAGAAGTTCGACTGTTCCTTCCAACCCAGATCCTCAGCGCACGCAGCACTTGCCCAGGAAGCGTAAGAATATGAGAGATCTAGCAGGACAAGCTGTTGCTGTGGCTAGGCGCGCCGACCTTGGGTTCCCAACGCCCGTGGTAGCATGTCAACGCCCGTATTCACACTTTCTTCTTGAATATAGTCGGCACTCTGGATGTCCTTCGTGCTTCGAACGCTCTTCGTGTTGTGAATGCCTTAGATATCAAGTACAACAGGTATCGCCCCTCGGTACTATCCGACAGCACACCAACATACGGTGGCCCGTTTCACTACTATTTACAACGTGGCTTGCATGGCCTTAACTCTACACAATTCGTTAGTGCCGCGCACCCACGTGAGTTACAAGGAGGCTCACGTACACGAAAGACGGCGCATACGTCCGTGTGAGCGAAAACGGCATAAGCTCCTCAGCCAGCACGCCCGGCAACCGTGCCATGACGCCCACATGCAGCGGCGCAGCGATATAGAACCAGGCGAACACCCATAGATACCCTAGCAGTTTCGTCCACTTCGTAGGCCCGTCAAACCCTAGTCGTCGTCCGATGGCAATGACTGCATCCTCAAAGGTGATGGCGAGTGCGTTCGCGAGGAAGAACGCCATGGACGTGCCGACGTACCCGCGCGCGCCCATCATGAGGTCACCACCCGAATGGATGAAGCCGGAGAGAGCGAAGGAGGCGTAGAGTTTGACGTATGATGAGGCGGTCGACCCTTTTTGGAGGCCGAGGGCGTTGTCGAGCTTCTCGCTGAGCAGCGTGAAACACTGGTATGACACCGTAGAACCCCTTTGATTGAGTGAATCGCGTATATGCAAGTAAGCGACACTTACGCGTCGGAGGTTTTGGTGCCAAGATTTCCTAGACAACAAAACGATGATTAGTTCAGCTACACCTCAAACATACGGCGCATTCCCCCTACCCCCAGAATCGTCGGACGGTGTAAGCGTCCGACCAGTTCCCAAACTCCTGCCTCCAGTCCTCCATATTCCCATTGAACAAACCCGTACCGACACAAAAGATCGACATGAGCACGTTCAGCAGGTTCGTCATCGCATATGTCGGGAAGTACCACGCGAAGTAGCATGGTATGCGCATGACCGCGCCCCGCCAGCCGCCCGGGAACGCGTCTGTGCCAAGAAGGGGGAAGAGCGGCTGCAGGTGGATGTATGCCTGCGTGATATCGACCAAGAGCCACAGCCACAGTGCCTGTAAGACGCGTCGTCGCAGGAACTGACCGCGCGTCTTCACCGGATCTGGGGGTGGCAGGTTCGAAACCTAGACGACCTCGATGTCAGCATTATGAGGGTTTGCCCGCGAGGGTGTAAGAGGTAAAATGAATGATCTATGAACTTACCTGCGAGCTCCAGCCAATGAGACGCGCATTTCCGGCCATGCAGGCGGCATACCACAGCTTCTTGAGCAAAGAGTAGTTGCCCGGAGACGTTTTCTCGTCTTTATACCGCCACTCCGTCATTGGGTCGCAGAGCCACGGGAAGATCAAGATTCCCGCCCATCCCCACGCAGTGATATTGCTGCCCATCCCCCAGTCATGCATTGGACCTTCGCCCGTGGTGTACTGCGACAGGAGCGAGTAGCAGTAGTACGAGGTGAGTGCAGTGATTGCGAGACGCGGTAGACTCGGCGGTCTGAGCGCTATGGTCGCGATGAGGATCAGTTGCACGACGACTTGTCCCAGCGGTGGCAGGACATTGCGCTCGCTCATCTGAGCCATGTTAGGCAAGGACTTTGAGGTGCAGCTTCGGCACAGAGGCGAGGCGGGCGGACAGCACGAATTAGCAGGCCGTGCAACCTAGTGGGTTGCGAAGTCAGATCATGCATATTAAAATGTATGCACGCACTGCAGACTCCGCCCGGGTGCATCAGAGAAGCTGATACATCGCGCATCGCAACAGAATGTGATCCAAGTTTCGCCCCTTGATGCATGCAATGACGCGCGCGCTCGACACGAAAATCCCGGTATACACGTACCGCTCGCCAGGCTCCAGCGCGGATGCTCGACAGTGATTGCAGCCGCCACTCTGAGCCCGGAAGCGCTCCCACCATGATGTCGATAAGGGCACGAATTCGGCGGCGAGAACGCAGTCCGTCGCCAGGCATCATGCGTGCATCATGATCGCATAATGTTCTATGAAATCCGCTCAATGGGACGCGCACATCGTTTCCCCTGGGATATTCTCGTCGTCGGAGAGAACGAGCCTCGTGACCCGGGCCAGAAGCCAGAAGCGCTGTACTTACAATGTACGCCCAAAGGGTCTGATTCTTCTCGCGCTGCACGCCGGTTCATTTACCTTATTACAGCATTGACGAGATCTCCGGCGATAATGGGCTGTTGCAGAAGACATTGACGGACTGGGCTTACGCGACTTCCGATGGAGTATGGCATACCCGAATATCGAACTGCGGTAATCCTGTGTTAGAGTCTACAATGTAGCCTGCATCATTCGGATGCTGTGAAGAACCGTCAGGGTCCTGTGGTCAGCCATTGCACAGGTCGAGGACAAACAAGGAAAACGTACACAAACGACGGCGCAAACGTCCGGATCAGCGAGAACGACATGTAGTCCTCATCTAATGCACCCGGAAGTTGGATCATCCAATCCGCATTGAGCGGGGCCGCGAACAGGTTGAACCACAGGATGACCCAAATGTATCCCAGCCGTCGTGTCCACTTGGTCGGTCCATTGAAGCCTAGTCTCCGTGCAAAGCCAAGCACAGCGTCCTCAAAGGTGATGGCCATGGCGTTGGCGAGGAAGAACCACATCGAATTTCCAATGTACTGGCGGCCGACCATAACGTCGCCTGAGGCGTGGATCAGGCCCGAGAAGATGAAGCCCGTGTACAGGCGCGTGTATGTCGATGCGAGCGAACCCTTCTTGAACCCGAGTGCATCGCTGGCCGCCCGTCCTGCGAGCGTGAAGTACTGCGGATGACCGCCATCAGCACCGCTCTATTGAGGCTTCACGCGAATCAGGTACTCACGCGGCGTAGGTTCTGATGCCATGTCCTCCTAGAAGGCAAGACGCAGTAAACAAAGTTAGCTGCGCGTTTCAAGTGCTGGTCTGCTGTAAGTTCTGAACGGTGGCTGAGTTAACGCACCCCCAGAAGCGTCGGATGGTATACGCGTCGGACCAATTCCCAAACGGTGGTCTCCAATCTTCCGGGTTACCATTGAATAGGCCAGTCGCCACGGGGATCAGGGAGACCGTGAGGTACAGCAGCTTGATCGTGGAGTATGCGCTCAGGTACCAGGCGTTGTACAGGAGGAAGCGCATTACGGCTCCCCGCCATCCGCCCGGGAACTTCTCCGTTCCCAGGAGGGGGAAGAGCGGCTGAAGGCGCAGGTAGGACTGCGCGAAGTCGAAGTAGAGCAGGCATTTGAGGATCTGGAACAGACGGTACCGCAGGGACTGCAGCCGAGATTGGTACGCTACTGGCGCGGGTACGTTGCCCACCTGAGTAGAGGGTGTGAATGATAATGTGAGGGACATGATTGGAATCTCAAGGCTTGGGACGTGAGAGTCGAAAACCCTCACCTGAGAACTCCACCCGATGAGACGGACGTTGCATACAATGCAGGCGGCATAGTACAACCTCTTGAGAACCGGATACTCTCCAGGTGCGAATTCCTCACCCCTGTACCTCCAGTCCTTCATAGGGTTACATAGCCATGGAAGGACGATGATTCCAGACCATCCCCAGACGCCAATCATCAGTCCCATGCCATGGTCTTGCAGAAGACCATCGCCCGTCGTGTAGCCTGTCAGCAGCGAATAGCAGTAGTAAAGCGCGAGCGCGGTTAGGATGAGGCGGAGGGGAACTGGAGGTCGAAAAGCCGTCAAGGCGATGGTGATGGCAAGGAGGGCAGCGCCTTCCCGGGCAGTCAAGATCTTGCGCTCGGTCGTGGACATGAGGGGCCCAAAGTAGTCCCCGGCAGCCTGCGCCAGTAGACAATCCCTTCGCGAGTGCAAGTAGTAGTCAAACGATAAGAAGGAGAGGACGGGTGAGTAGGTAGCCGTGCTCAGCCGTTGTTACCACCCCGGGCCACTAAAAAGACCGAGCTACAACCGATGCCAGCTGCGTGTCTTGAGATCGACATCAAATCCCTCATCGCGATCCGGATTGCAGCGTCTGCAAATGATGGTTATCTTCTGTGCACAGAGACAGTGGGTCATAGTCGTTCAATGAGTGTCCAGCAGGAATCGAGTAGCAAGTGTTGAACTTGGTTGGGTCGGACTCAGGCTGAGGAAGTCCGGATCCGAGCGTGGAATGCCACGCGGCTGCAGCTTTTGGATCACGTGATCGTGTTAACCGGTCGCGGCAGTACTTGTCCTGGAGACTCGACGCGAAGCTTGGGAGCTCATGAGGTTGATGCTCGTTAGCTACAGATCAAGTATTTAGTCCATCAAGGCAGCAAGGTGCATGCACAGCTAAGAGTAGACTTCGGCCAATTACCAAAGGATTTCGATACTGGTACCTCTTGTGCAGTGCGAGAGAGCCGCCGGCGGGGCCAACAACGTAGCGTTGATTTCATGAATCATGACGTAGGCCTTCTATAAATTCCACTAGTACATCTTGATGTTATGAAACTGAGTCCAGAGCATCTGCCGCTAGAACACGAGCATACTCAATCCACGTACGGTCGTTTTTCCCCTAGGATCTCATAACTATGTTCCCCGTTGAGACCCGTCCCTCAGCCTGAGCGTGACAGGGACCTTTGGCCTCGTGGTGATGAAGTAATCGTTGAAGCCCCGGTCGTATTCGCGCACGTCCCAGCCCTCGCGAGCTCGCATGTCGAACTTCTGCAAGAGCGCGCACACGACAGTGCGCATCTCCTGCATCGCGAGCTGCTTACCCACGCAGTTCGCCGGCCCATGCGAGAACGGGATGAACGCAGCGTCGTTGTGGACGAACAGTGTCTCCGACTTCGCGTCCACTTTGGCGCTTATAGAAGGAGCTTTGGATAAGGCATCGGACAGGGAGAGACGGCCGGCGGCGACCAGCCAGCGCTCGGGCCAAAACTCTTCTGTGAAGGGGGAGAAGTTGCGCGGGTCGCGGTGGAGGGTATACGGAGTCAGAAACATGGAGGTTCCCGCTGGGACGTAGCTGCGGCGAACCAGTCAGGACTCAGCGTTCGAGAAGAGAGGAAGGTACGAGGCCAGACGTACTACGAGCCCAGCATGGCGTCTGGGCCTTGGCGAGGCACCATGCGATGCATGCCGCTGGGAACTGGTGGGTACAGACGAAGCGTTTCTTGGCTGTTCGACATCCACGCAGGGTCAGACGCGTCCTACAAAGTTCAGGGCCTGTACGTACATGACGGCAGTGAGGTAATGCATGTCGCGATAGTGTTTGGCGTTGCACGGGTCCTCGCCTGGTGGGTAGAACTGATCGATCTCTTCCTGAAGGTGCTTGAGTACCGGCGGATGAACAACGAGCAGGAAGGCGAGGCTTGTCAACGCGCTTGAGGTGGTATCCGAGCCAGCTACGATAGCCAGAACACCTTCGTCCAGGAGGCGTTTCAATGGTGGAGGGGACTTGTCGGGCTGATCTTCGTTGTTCTAAAGGCCGGGAGGTTCAGGTTGGTACACCGAGCTAACGATCAAATACTGTGAGGCCAGCCACTTGCTCACCAGATAATGGAAGATATCCTTGCGTTCGGAACCGCGCTTCATGCGTTGCAGAGTATGCTCCCTGCAATACGACAGCAGGCGCTCGACCACGCCTGCGGCAAACGGGAGGTGGCCGCAGTAAGGTCCTAAGTACGGGACGTGACTGAGGAATGTCGCCGCCCTGTACACGGGCGTATGAGCGATGTACCTTCTCAGAAGATTCAGATTTTATGGGACTTACGGCCAACCCGCTTCCATGGTGTGCCAGATATTGTTCTTATCACCGTCGCGCAAGAGCTCTGAGCCGCCGCCGAACCTTCCAAGTATCAGGTACGTTAGCTCCAACCCTCCGCTTGATAAAGACCTATACTTACGCCATATCGCACATAAAGTCATACCTACAACAGCCCATCGATCAGAACTGCACCCTGCAAACCACACACGAACGCAGAACAACTCACGTGAAATAGTTGAAGAATCGGCCAATGATGACCTCCTCGCTCTGCTTCTCGAGGACCTGGACGAGTTGTGATGCCCTGTTGGCTATCATAGGCTCGTACTCCTTGATCGCGGCCGCGCTGAAGGCGCGGTTCCAAGGCTTGCGCCTCTCCGCGTGCACTTGAGGATCCATGATACCAACGAGCGGAAGGTCCGTCGCAGTGAGCAGCCGCCCCACCATGACTATGAAACATTCGCGTAAAGATCATTGACGAATTCAAAACAGATCAGCGAAGGAGTAATACGAGCTTACTTGGGCCTCTTGGAAGCCCTCCAGGGCCATACATCGCGTTCAACACAGCCGGGTCCCTGAACGACAGCTCGTTCGGGCCTACATATATCAATGAACAACGCTCAGAATGCAGCGCCTCGAGAACCACTCACCTATACGGACCACATCTCCATACCGCTTGTGCAGATCCTGGATGTATATATGCTGGCGCCCCGACAGCGAGAGTATCGCCATATAGAACTTCGACAGCTTGCACCACAGAGGGCCGGGATACCGTGCCAGCGGGTGGAATGGCGACAGGCGATACGCGGTGATTGACACGAACATAGTGCCGAAAAGCGTTATCACCGAGACGAGGACCGCCTGCGGAGCGGGCATTGTGTGCCGCAGGAGGCTGAAGCCTAGGAAGGGAGGAAACAGTAGGAGTACAATGTGCGTCGGGATCGAGTACGTCTCGAATCGTTTGAAGAGTTGGTGCGTGAGCTGTACATCGTATCGCAAGTCAGTACTGATGAAAGAAGGGACAAGAAAGGCAGCGAGTACCCACCAAGCCCAACCCGCACACCGCCAACAAGGCACTCTCCGTCGAGAGCCGAGGGTCCATGACGAGCTTCATCGACGTCTTCTCACGATATTAGGTAACGCCGCGACTCGAGCTTGAAGGCAACCCGTCCCAGCGGGGTCTCCATCTGCCGCCCCTTTATACCCCAAGGGTCTCCCCCACATGGCGGTGCCAGTATGCCTAGACCTCGCATCAGCGCACGATACACCCCAGCTTCGGTGCATGGGAGGACCCTGAGCTGACTCTGACGGCGCTTGCCAAGTATATCCTTAACAGCATGCACGCTGAGCTCCTGACAGCTCTCGCCGGCGTGTTGCGGGCATATAACTTCTCTGATATAGCCTCTGAAAATGATCAACGCTCCGTCGCCGTGCCTATACTGCATCATTTGAAAAAGCTCCGCAGATCATTTTCATCTTTACTTTAGGTACTGGATACTTACTTCTCTGCGCGTATGAACTGCAGAGTAGCAGTCGTGGGATACCGGTCCCGCAACCGTTTGAACACCGGCATGGGCGCGGGCGCGGGCAGGGAACTAGAACCATCGTCAGCTTCCTCGGGACAAGGCAGGTCAATAAGACAGTCACTTACGATCCGGGGACACCCGGCTCCCACGCCCGAAGCTCTTCTAACGCATACTTGGAACAGGTCGGGCTTGGAGGATGGAAGAAGGCCCACGGTACCGCATAGTGACCTCCGGCTTCGAAGGGCAAGGTTACGATCGGACTCACTGGGGCAGCATCACCGAAATCCACCGTATCACTGGGAACCCTTGGATTCGGAACCACGGGCACCGTGTTTACGCCGAGGTCCGAGGACAACAGGGCAATCTGGAGACTTAGTGCCCGAAGGGACCGAATGTGTTCCATGATGTGAGGGTTAGGGCTACGAACTTTGACGGCCGCGCACTATTGCCTTAGTAGCTCAGCCCATTGATTACGCGGTAGTCAGCGCCTGCGCAAGCCATGTTGACAGAGCATATGGGCGAGCTCGAGAGCCCAACTTGTAGCTCCAATTGTGTAGACAGCGACGTCGAAGCTTCGCTAACAAGATCCGAGATTTTGCTAGGGGCGCAGGTTTTTGACGCCCGACAGCAACCAAAGGTGGTCTACGAGCGCTCCGACGTGGTATGGCCTACGATTATTTACAATTATTGCGCTGAACCGCAGGGGACCGCCTTCCAGCGATGGTGGTGATGGCTTGACTTCAAGGTGATTCTGCTATATCGTACACTCTCTTCCGATCAAGACTACCTGACGTTCCTTCCAGTCTTCCTGTACTTCTCGGTTCCTTTCCGCTCGCTCGGAGCGCTGGATTACGGGGATAAGGCTACAGGGGCAGGATGTTGGGGATGGGTCCGACGGGGACGATGCGGTGGGGGTTGATCTGGTCATGTTCAGGGTCGAAGTGCAGGTTGAGCGACGAGAGGCAGATACGCGAGGAGAGAAGAGCAGACGTACGTGCGGGTGGGACCAGTAGTAGTGCGTCTTGATGTGATCGAAATTGCACGTCGACGAGAACGCGTCGTTGTTCCAGTAGAGCTTCCGGAGCCACCTATCCCGGGCCAATTCGTCAATAACAATCATGGTACGATCTAATTTGAACGAGACGTACAAATGGATGGCGGGATACCCGTCACGGATGGTGCGGATGTTGCACTTGAAGTGGCCGACATAGACCGGGTCGAAGCGCACGATGGTCACGAACAGGCGGATGTCCGCCTCGGTGAGCTGGTCGCCCACGAGGTAGTCCTTGCCCTCGAGGATCTTCTCGAGCCGGTCGAGTGACTCGAAGAGCGGCTTCACTGCAGCTTCGTACGCCTTCTGCGTTGTTGCGAATCCTGACTTGTACACCCCATCTGCCAAGCAGAGCAATCAGCATGGCTGGGCAGGCACGAAATCGGCAGAGGACGTACTGTTGACAGTATCATATACCCAGTCGTTGATTTCGTCGATCTCTTTGCGGAGCGGCTCAGGATACAAGTCAATAGAAGCCTTGTCGGCGGGGAGCTGGTCATTGAACGCGGAGTTGAACATGCGGATGATCTCCGAGCTCTCGTTGTTCACAATCGTCGACGTCTTCTTGTCCCACAGAACGGGTACGGTGAAGCTGCCCGATATATCAGCAGGACTCAGGGGTGCAAGAAAAGACTCGGATACGACTCACCGGCCTTCATAATCAGGATTGACGCGCAGGTAGAGGTCCTTGATGTGTTGCGCGTTGAAGAGCGGGTCGTTATCCGCGCCCGGGAACGCATCGGCGGTGGCGAACGGCCAGCCATTTGCTCCCATGTGGGGAGAGACAACGCTGACATCTGTTCGCGGGGATTGGTCACTTTCTCTAGAAAAACTCGCAGATAATCTACCTATGAAGTCTTCCAGGCCCTTGATTTTGCGTACAATCAGAGTCCGGGTGGCCCACGCTGTCAGCCCATGGGCGTTAACACAACTCGCTGCGGATGATCAGGATACCGGCTACATACGGCAAGCGTAGGACACATAGAGGTGATAGCGACCTGCAAACCTTCGCGTTAGCTGCGTCTGTACCCAGTCGGAGTCCCCAAGACGAAGATCCCGCTCTACCTTTCTCGGGTTCGAACTTGCCGCCATTCTGGATGAAGTCACGGAAAGAGGAGGGCTTGCGCTTGAACGACCCGTCCTCCTCGGACGTGCTTTTGCTGATGTCCGACCACTTTGAGACGTCGCGATTGGTGCTCATGCTGCGATGCTGGATGGTGGTCCGTGTCTGAGAGGTTCGGGAGGATGATGAGGAATAGGAGAGGTAGTTGATTCGGGGTTTTATAGGTGTTGTTCGGGGGCACCTCGCGAATAGGCTTGGCTGTATGCGCGAGATGGGCAGACGAGAGGTGCGAAGCTGATTCATGCGCACGAGTAGCGTGGAGAACAGAATGCTCGATATGGTTCGTACGGACAGTCACGGTTTACAAGCACGTCATGCTCCAGTCTCCCAATCCCAGCGTCACCGATCCGACACCGCCCTGATATCCGCCCGTATGGTCGATTAGTCGGTTGTAATAGATTGTCATGAGGGAGGCTTCGTAAGAAATACGTCTGCACACTAGATAGAGAGGTCGTTGTACGAGGCCGCCAGGAACAAGTTCAAGTCAAAGGATGCTGGACACTCACATGAACGGTTCAACACACGAGGTGACGAGGATTAGGCTGTGATCGTCCACGTGGTTATCTTATCTCTCTCAGGTGGGCAAGCGGGATGTCGGTATCACTCGCTCCAGGACGTTGGCAAACGTTCAAACGTTCACACCTGGTCTCCCCAGGCCTAGGCTGATGTACCGATGCACTTGACTCATTGAGGGGAGCGAGAGACAAGCGCACGACACATTCGCCGACGGTGCGTTCACGCAGCGGCGCCTGGTTAAGTAGGAGTCATATCCTCTCCGGGATTCTACGGAACGCCACGTACTGACTCCAGCTAGTACGGTGCACCGCCAAGCAGACATGAGGAGCAGAAGAACGGGCTCCATTGAGTAGCCAAAGCTACCAGCTGACAATCGTCGTTGCAAGTCGGAAACACCTCTGCAAATGGTGGCGGTTTTCCTGCCCAGAATGCACAGGCCGCAGTGTGCTTGGGAATTAAAAGCTTGACAAACCAGGCGAGGCCGGGTCAGACTCGGAGGCCACTGAACCTTGAACAATCGTGGCAGAGACCGGTCATGGAAACGCACACGTTCAACATCCATGGCACACCCTCGCTCCGGGTGCTCCCGGCGGCGAATGCTGCTGCTGCAGCTACTGAACGCTGAATCAATGCATACAATCAAGGTGAGTAGCACCATGTCTCTCTTCCATGGAAACGTTACCGCACGAGATTTGCCCAATACTGAATAAACCTACGAACCCGCAGCCAACATGCCCCAGTGATGAACCGGTGCGGCTTGCGTCCTCCGCTCACTGAGGCCTCCTTTCCTCCGAGAAGTCAGTGCAACAAAGTTTTCCTGAGGTCGTCATCAACTCCGGCCTTATCTTATGCTGACATAGAAAAGCAACGTTCCACCTATGCCTGGCGTCGTCGCCGCCTCAAATGTGCCAGCAGTATAGGCTCATGAGAGATGCGTGGTGGAACGAACCGCTACCGCCGCCATCGCTGTGCCGCACTCGAGACCATGCATGAACAGTACCTTTTACTCGTGCAGCCTCTTAGCTCGGGGATAAAAAGATCGCTCGAGGGGCCCATAGGGCGACGGAACACACCTGTACGATCTCCATGTCGGCCTCCTTTAATATCGTCTCTGCTCCGTTCTACCCTGCGTACAGGTACTACGACTGCTCTACAGACAACACTATGCTTGATGACTACCCATGTACACAGTCGGTAAGTGGCACCACCTCTGAGCCCCGCACCAGCGCCCCTCATTATTTCCGCCGTAGTGCCGCAAAATCTGCCTTGACCATTCAAGGACCATCAGACCTGACCCATACGCCGTAATTGTAGACGCAGAAAATACGGGGTTGCAGTCGCCCGGCCAGGCAATCTATCACCGCGGGTGGCATTGCGCCCCTCACGCCACCTACAGGCAGCAAGAGCAAGAGCAGGTGTGGTCCCAGAGCTCGGGGCCACTGCTCGATAGGCCACAGTATCCCCACGTCCTATCCAGCGGCGAAATTGCTGCCGAACGAGATGCCCGCTGGCCGATGGTATCTTCCGGTGAGTGGCCCGGGGGCGGCCGTGCTCATGCTGCCAAATCTTAAACTCATCGCCCGCTATAATAGGTGTTACAGCCCACTTCCCGCAGTTTCCTCCCCTCCCTCCCGCCATATCCGATGGGCAGCAGCCGTCGCTTCACGCCAGACTCCCTAGAGCAGAGACAGCGTGGTCCCCGGACATCCCTGCGGTTTTCGACTCTGGACAGGCTGGCAACGAGCCGTCCTACCAGTGCGCCGAGCGCACTGGCGCAGAAGCCCCGAGCCATGGTCACATTGCAGCATACACCGAGCTCAGAAAGTTCCCCACTACGTCGCAATGGATCGAACATTGCCACGTATCCGCTCCATCCCCGCCTGGGTACCAAAATGCCTTGTGCGAGGGGAACATCCTGCAGCCTTTCGTGCCCCCTATTCTTATACTAGGCCCGGCTCAGACACAGGCCGCTGGCAGACAACCGGCAGTGAGTATGCTCATCAGCTACGCCTATCTGTCGACATACGCCTGAGCAAACCGCCTATTATCCCATATCTGCAGTGCACGCCGTGTCACAAGAGGAAGAAGAAATGCATCAGGAGCCGTGGCTGCTTCCCCTGCGACCACTGCGCCAGGCAGGGCAAGGATTCGGCTTGCGTCCCGCACGTTGATCAGCGCTTCTCCAGACACAAGGCTGCAGCGCTGAGAAAATCCCACATCCGCTCAGGTGAGTCACTTGCTGATGCATCGCTGTGCTATCCACCCCTTTCTTACAAAGTCGCTTTAACTCATCAACAGGATAGCGGATCAACTTATCATCTCCAACCGCCGTGCTCATTCTTGATTTCTTGGTGTCTCCTCGTCGCAATGGACGTTGTCTAGAAACTCCAATACGGACAGATTCCTTACGAACGATTCATATCTTCTGACGAAGCTACGACAATATCTACGAGGACTTTTAGTGCGGACTCTGCGCTGGAACGCTGACTTGGAGGAGTACGAACGCTTTGGATCCCGTCGCATTACTTGATAATCAACATAGTTATCACTTCACGTTACCATTCGCTGACTCCAGTATAATACTGTTACCTCTATCAGGTTGCTTTCCTGCAGTTCTCTGAGTACATGCGCTCTTTGCCGATTACATAACTTCCCCATCCCCTACCTTTGTGTATAGTCATGTTGCACGCAAAGAACCTTGACGAAGGTCTGACCGATAGCCAACATCTCGACTCAGAACGGGTGATTCGCGCATACAATGACCAGCGGCAGGCGACGTTGGCTACCACCCAGAGCGGCTCATGTAGAGACGATACAAACTCCCTCAGGGACGCAGGCACACGACCACAGGTATCGAGGGAGGACAGATCTTGGCCGAATGCTCCCTATACTCCCTCATATACATCTCCGGGCTCCATCTCGCTCCCATCCGCAGCTCGTACCTCTGAAGAATCGCACAAAGCACGATCCGCAGCTCCTGCATCGCCAGTCTCTCCCCAACGCGGTTCGTCAGCCCGTACGAGAACGGTGTGAACGCCGTCTGGTTATGCACGAATGAGTATTCGTCAACTCGAGCGTCCTCGAAGGAGAGGCGGCCGGACGCAAGCAGCCATCGATCTGGCCAGAAGGACGTCGAGCACGGATGGAAGCTCCTCGGGTCTCGCTGCATGGAGTAGGTGTGCACCGAGATTGTCGCGCCCGGGGGTATGAAACTGGGGAGGCGTAAGTGGCAAGCAAATGTGGCGCATTCGACACGCTCACCTAGATCCTATGCGGATACCAGGACAATCTCGCGGTATCATTCGTCGACTGCCGTTCGGTAAGGGTGGATACAATCGCAACACCTCATTTCTAGAGATATCACCGTTAGCTGCTGAGAGGACAAGTGCAAAGGAGACTATGGCCTCTCTCACATAACAGCGGTCAAGTAATGCATATCTTGAGGAGGCTGTGTGTTGCATGGGTCTTCGCCTGGAGGATAGAAGCGGTCTATCTCTTCTTGCAGCCGCATGCACACTCTCGGGTGAGTCAATAGGCAGAAGATCAGGCTGGTGAGCGTGCTGGATATTACATCTGCTCCGGCAATCACAGCTAGTAGTGTATCGTCCGCAAGGGGCGGTCCCGCAATAGCGGCTTGTCGCCGCTGAGATATAACATCCCGCATGTATTGTAGCTTGAGGTGCTGTGCAGCGGTCAGGCCCGGCCGCCCGTGTTGGACAGAACGTGGGGTGGTCCTGCTGTTTCTGACCGAGCTGCCTCAGGTATGCGGGAACGCGCGTGCGAACACATTACGAGACTTACCGTTGATCATGTTCGAGTTTACACCAGACATCGGCCGCATCGTTTTGACGCATAAACTCTGAGCCGCCGCCGAAGCTAGAGAGAAAGTCATCCTTTCAGCGTCCTGTTATGGATTTAGGAAGAAGGCAACCGTACGCCACATCCGTCATGAAATCGTAGCTGTGCCTATGTGAGCCGGGGTGAGAACCCATTCAGCGGAATTGCATACGGACCTGAAACAGTGGACCCATCGGGAGATGTCGATCTCCTTTTCCTGGTTACCGATGCTCTCTAGGAGCTGGTGAACGCGCGCAGCTAAGAGCGCTCTATAATTCTGCAGAGCAGCAGGGGCCAGAGCTGATGTCCACTTCTTGTAGTCCGCGATGCCCCTTCTGGAGGCCTCCTTCGCGTTGACGTTATCGCCCATATATCCTACACATGTCGCATAGTGAGTGTTTCACGAAGTGAGTTTGGAGGAGAAAAGTTGTATGCACTTGAGCGATGAAGGAGACCGTTAAAGCTATATAGCGGAGCTACGAACAACGGGTCTCTGACCGATAGCTCATTAGGGCCTGCCGGAAGCGAGTGCGCTCAGCGATACATCTAATGATACTTCGCGGGAATCGCTTACCTATCCTCACGATGTCACCGTATTGTTCGTGCAGCGCCTGTAAATATACGTGCGGCCGGTAACCTAGACTTGCCAGCACCATACGTAATCCGGTCAACCGGCAGAGGATCGGACCCGGGTAGCATCCCAGTCGGTGGAAGGGAGAGGCGCGATATATCGTCAGAGAAAGTAAGAGTGCTCCCCAGTATATCCCGAAGGACAGGGTCCAAGCCTCGAGCGCCGTAATGGTGGTCCTGAAGACAACAGCGCCAAGAAATGGAGGAGCAAACAAGAGCAATGAGTGAAAGGTCGCGGTGAAAGACTCGCCGTGCTTCCGGAGAACTTGGTGAGCGATCTGTGAATCTCCGTATTAGTATATCACGAGCCGACGAACAATCGAGGTAACCGCTCACCAACCCAAACGGGGCCATCATAAGCTGCACGTCCTCTCCCGAGGCCGGAATACTTGGTAGGTAGAACATTGTACTGACCGATTTCGGATGTACTAATGAATTGCAGGGTAGGCCCAATCATGAGCGGCGCGATCAGCCCTATATATCTCTAGAGAACAGCTGCGCCCCAGGCTATAAACGTCACCGAGTGACTAGAAGCTAGATTCTATAGCGACACGTTGCATACGTGGTCGCAGGATAGGATCGCCGCCTACGTGTGCACGGCCCTAGCAGGACCGCAAGGTCTGGGGCGCAGGCGAGCCGACTGCGCATCCGCCGCAGTTGACCTTTGAGCCGTAGATACCGGCGTGCGACTCGCAACGCAGTCAGCCTGAGTAGATGCTCTAGCATCCTGGCCCAGCACGACAGGACACGTCAGAGATCGCAGCGACTCGACTGACCTATACGCTTTTCTAGACGAGGACTCCAGGTCCTGGATAGATATGAGGAGATAGCTTCAGCAAAACGGCCTTAATGCACATAGTACAATTCTGAGATTCAACGGAGAAGCCTCAAGAACCAGTAGAAACTAATTCAAACCTAATCAAACGGAAGTGCCTGTTCTCGCCGATGATATACAAGCTAGGACGTACCTCTCCTCACACCTGTCATTCCTCAACGCTCGTCATCTCCCGTACGAGAGCTTCAGCAGCACTCGATCTCGGGCGGATTGAGTACTGGAATGGTTTCACAGCCCTGCGCAGTTGCATCCCAGTGGTCAGTCGATCAGGATCAAATGGTACACGGAAGGAAGGCACGTACGATAGCAGTCCAGAATCGGCGATCTCATACTTGACAGGGACCGGATTCCCGCGTTCGTCGATGGCAGGGAGGATGTCGAACGCATGTAGCACAGATGCGATGTTGATGAACAGTCCGTCTTCAGCGAAGTATCTCCCGGGGCAGATCCTGGACGTCCGCATCAAACAAGTTACTGCGTCACGAGAAGGTTCAGGTATCCTAGAGAACAAGGACAGCATACCTTCGACCGTGGCCGAACACCAACGTGATGGGATCGAACGCGTCCGGATCGAGCTTCCCATCCTTGAGAAAGCGTTCAGGACGGAATGCGTCCGGCTCCGGGAAGCGCTCCGGATCGTGCAGAATGCCCCTACATAGCAGAGTAATTCGCTTTAAAAAAAAACCACGCTCGGTTCTCCGCAGCCTCATCGAATGACTTACCATACGTTAGCCATAACGGTGGCGTTCTCGGGTATGACCCACCCCCTGTACACGTTGTCTTCCGTGCACCGGTGTGACACCCCGAGTGGAGTGATGATGTGCCAGCGCAGGACTTCCTTGATAATCGCATTGATGTACGTCAATGACGGACGGTCAGTGAGCTCGGGGAGCCTGTCCGGACCGACAACGGCGTCGAGCTCCTCCTGCGCGCGTTTCTGCACTTCCGGGTACATTATCAGCGCACAGAAGAACGCATAGAACGCGCTGGAAGTCTATAGAGTAGGGTGTAGGATGAGCGGACTGGGAGAGACTGGGCCAAGGAAGAATAGTTACTGTGTCGGCTCCGGCTGTGAATAGAGACCCAAGGACGCCCTTGACGAACTCCTGTTCACGTCCAGAGGTCTTAGCGTTCTGCAATTTGTCGAACAATTCGATGAGGACGGATGGTTCAACGTTTCCTTGAATCTGCAGGATCACTGTGAGTTACTCAAACATCACCATAGGCAAGCCGCACTGACCATGGCACCCAACGCAGCCTCGAAAGGCACATCGAGGGTAGCGTCGGCCTGCATACGCCATCTCTTTATACCACTCTTCCACGTGCCACCTGGAAACCACCGTGGGAGGTAGCGTAGCCAGGGGATAAAAAGGATAGCAGGGTCGAAGGCCTCAGAAATCCCCGAGTCCATGTCGCCAAGCAATTTGACGTAGCGCGACGTGACCTCGTCAGCAGGCAAGCCGTATGCTATGCTCAGCAACGATTTACAAAAGGATCTATCCCGGCAATTGCATCAGACGTGAATGATGGAGAACACAGGGAGGAGTTGCGAGAAAGGACATGACGCACAACTGGATGAGGTTATGGAGGTCGTGTTGATCGTGAAGGAGGCACTTCAAGAAACGCCGCGATTCGCGCGTCTGGATGGGATGCCATTGTGTGACTGCGCTGGGCTGTAGGTATTGCCAGAGTTGGCGACGCATGCGGCGCCAGTCGTCGTCGTATGGTTTCATTCCCAAGATCCATATCCAATTCAACCTGGATAATAATGATGCGGGGTCACATCAGCAGGCGAACACGAGCAACGGATGTTGCAGTTGCAAATGACGAAAAATGAAAAACGAACGTTCGCGAGATTGAAACGAGAGCGCTGGGCCTGTCCGAGTATTTGGCCGATCGTTTCTCGAGCAAGTCGCTGACAGCAGTGAGGGAGTTCAGGACAATGACCGGGTGACCGAGCAGGCGAACACAGATGACATCCCCTGTTGAGATCAGCAGGTTCGAGACGTTCGTTCAGTATGTCACGGTGGTGTGGGCGACGCACCATACTTGTCAGTGAGATCGCGGTAGGTCACCCACGGTGTGGTGCGAGGAATGTCATAGACGTTGCCGAGGAGAGGGAGGCCGGGTGGACCAGGTGGTAGGGCCTTGCGGTATCGCTTTCTGACTAGTTGCTGGGCTATGAAGATGACGAGGAGCAGGAGTGAGATCAGAGGTATGGTCAGAGCACTGCGAGTGCTCGAGAAGTCATATTGAGTGTCAAAAACAACCATAAGCGTTATTGAGGAAAGGTGTGTTGGAGGCGGTGAGTGAGCCAGACCGGGACGAGTCCCCGCTTTTATATGTTATTTTATGTCGAGCCGCTCGAGCCTCTTGCTGTGGATGGCCATTGGTCACAGTAAGCCCACGGATAGAACAATTGTGCCTACTATTTGGGGCGTAGACAGGCTTCTGTCAAAGTTCTCATTGGATGGCGGCTTGAGATCGGGCGCTGGTGGAGACCTACCGGCAGATTCAGAGATCTGTGAAGTCCACGGATGTGCGCACACGAACCCATAAGGCTAAGCAGCTCGGATGAGCTATCCACGCTCCTTCATGAACGCCGTTTGTACCTCGTAGATCACATCATGTGAAGTGGCGAGAACATATTGAACCTAGCCTCGTGGTAGCCACGCAAAGATAACCGGTAGTTCGACTGCAGCGTTCACTTTAGGACATGTATTAGCTCCGGTGTTCGGGTTTGAGTGCCTCGAGTAATGTCCATTCAGCAAGTGAACCGCTCAGAATTACTATATCATGCTCGACATACCATTCTTCCGATAGCGCGTCCGAGCCGGCGCCCTCTTGCGACAGACGGATGAGGTTCAACCGGCCCCCATGCGCGGCAAGCCTTCAACCTAACCGCGATTCGGTTATAAGCGCACCAGCCATTTCAGTGCCAGGATTGCGTACTAGGATCAGAAACCCTTGCTTAGCTAGCACGGCGCGATGCTCTCCCTCTCGCGAGTGAGTTTCGCCGTGTCCTTCTGCATCACGCAAAACGCTGGCTGTTATACACGATGCTCTTCCCGGGACAGCTCATCGATAACCTGCGAACGGGAATGATCATCACAGTCATTATGAGCCAAGCAACGCCAGCAAGACGGATCTGGGACATACGTTTACAAAAGGGCCGGGGCGGTACACCTCTGAGCCTCTAGGCTCGGGTGTCGACAGGTCGAATGCCGATTGCCCTCCGACGAGAAGTTCGACGTACTAATCGATCGTGTGCATTCCCGTGTATTATCTTTTCCTAGGGCTGTGTCGTGTAGAGGATTCGGAGGTACTGTAAGTCAGTATGCCCTGGTATATCTTGCATACGCACAGGGTCGATGATCATGGGTGCTAGCTTTGCTCAGCACAAGCCTGACTCGAGGAGGGGTCAGTAAGGACGAATCCGGATACTTTGAGGGTATGAACGGCGTCGTTCAGGCCGTCTAGCCTGCCTGCCCGCCACGAGCCCCTTGCAAAGACAAAACTCGGGCGTGAAGACACTCAGAGCTGAAGATATACCGTCAACTCCTACGAACTTGGTCAGCTTTCTCGTCTGGAAAAGCCTGGAGAATTTTCTTCTACAACGAAACGAATATCCAGCTGGAAGTCGTCCAACTTCCAGCCGCTACTGAACGACGAGCAGTGTTTGCCCTCGGATGGTTGTGAGTCGATGACAATGCATAGCTGACTCGTCCCCGGCCGGGTCTTCTCCCAACCTCGTCTCTCGTGCGGGGACATGTTTCAGCATTGCACAGCGAACGGCCTATCTTTTATGAAGGCCTGCTCGGTGGACGCGTTGTGCCTTGCGATTTTGTCGGTGCGTGAGATCCAGAGTTCTCGATGGAGTGCACCGCGCGGTGTGGCGAAGTGTGGCGATCGCTGTATCATGTATGCACTTGGCATGTCGGCGCTTGACACCGGACAGCGGTGCCGGGCGCCGGCGCCGGGCCTCCGGCTCAGCCGGCTCAGCCGGCTCTCCCCTGCTCTCCCCCGCGTAGTTCCTTGTGTGCTGTTTCCTGGATGACAATCATGACATTCACCGGCTTGGCAAGTAGTAAGTCAGTACTCAGTTGCTCTGGCCAGTATGTGCTGACGATATTCCGTTCACTTGTACGATAGTTAACTTTCTGGCGACCCATTCAGTGCGTACCACAGCATACACTCAAGTTTATACGCGTCATTGCGCGTTCGAAATGCAGAACACAAAAGAATGTCATACTCCTTCTCTCTCTGAAACGATGAGAACTCCGAGTCATTCACTTGGCATATCTCGGGCAGCGGATGACTTGGCCAAAAGGAAG